>JAODAL010016294.1:0-81106 GCA_025379985.1 Phyllomedusa bahiana
ATGTAGCATGTGGGGCCGGGACTGAGGAGCTCTCAGCCCTGGTCGTATCCCCGGGAGATGAGCTGTAAACAATGGATCACTAAAGGAGCAGCTAAAACAAAAACGGTCCAGAATTCGTAATAATAATGAATGGTGAAAATGTTTGTTATTTCATTTGCAAGCTTCCCACGTCAATTTTACTTCATGGCAAAACCCCTTTAATGCAATAACATTTTATTTATCCTGCACAACAGTAAACCTGTTAGGTATTCATGCTGAGAGCAGGATGTGAATAGGTAGAGAAGCTGAGCTTTGTGATATATAGGTTTATATGATTTGGAGCAGGATATTTGAGTAAAAAGAAGAGTAAATAATAAAAGAAAGTTGAAGTTTTGTCAACATCTTTCCTTGTATCAGTGTGCGTACACAGTAAATGGTCAATTACTGTATTTAGGCAGGGTAAGCAGCAGTACTTTTAGTTTCACTTTCAAGATTTTCCCTGCTTTTTACTCAGAAATGCAGCATTAAATTCTATAAACCTCTATCACAGAGCTCAGCTTCTCTTCCTGCTCTCAGATAGGGTAGCAAAAAACACCTGGTAGGTTCCCTTTAAATGACATTAAAACCTAAATAAATACCCAATGCCAGAATTGCAGTTTTTCGGTTATCCGACCTCCTATAAAAAAAGGAAAACAGGTAATTGAAGAGTTGCCTATACCCTAAAGTTGTACCAATAAAAATCAAATGTCAGCTCCCAATAAACAATCCCTCACTCAGGTCTATAGGTGGAAAAATAAAAAATATAACAGATAAAAAAAATAGAAGAGCAAAGCAAAAAAATACTAAAAAAAATAGTAAAACAGAAAATAAAATAAAACTAATGTAAATCAGCCATTGCCAGAACCACACTGATCCACAGACTAGAGGTGCTTTCACACGGTGCGTTTTTTGTGCGTTTTTTAATGGGTTTTTTGTGCAGGAAGGCACAGCAATTAATGCTGTACATTGCTGCACAAAAATCGTGGCACAAATCGCGGTAAAATCGCTATTTTTATCGCGATTTTTGCCGGGGTTTTTTGTGCAGCAATGTGCAGCATTAATTGCTGTGCCTTCCTGCACAAAAAAAACATTAAAAACGCATGGTGTGAAAGCACCCTAAAGACAAAATGTAATTTATTCCGCACGGTGAACTCACAACTCCACCTCCCCTTTCCCCACCTCCCCAAAAAAAAAAAGTATATTTTTTAAAATTCCACTCTCAGTAGATTTTTTTTGTATACTCAATATTTCATATGGAAATTTAAATGGTACAGCTGAAAAAAAAACAAGCCCTCCTTCAGCTCTGTGGACAGAATTTTTTTTAAAAAAAAAAAGTTTGGTTCTTGGAAGGAAATGAACAAAAAAAATAAATAAATACAAGTAGCAGCATCCAGGTGCACATGTATATTAGCTTATGGGTTCATATGTAAATCTAGCTTTCTAAATGGTGTATAACATCTGAATTTATTCTAATGAGAGCTGCAATGAAAAAGTGCACAGTACTTTTAATCGAACACCAGGTGGTAGTATAATACAAGCTAATGGAATAACACAGAAACCCCATTCCAGACAGAAACATTTATCAGCCAAAGTGCCTTAGGGAAGAACCTAGATTCTCCTGTATTATCTGCAGCAAGCCATTTATTATTCAGTTTACAACGTCCAATTATGCTTGAGGAACCAGCAGAAGATGAATAAGCTGGATTTATGAATCACTGAACCTTAAGACATTTGCAAACAACTTACTAAAAATGCTCCTTTAGCTAAGACTGGAAAGTAAGAAAACACATAGAGCCACACACACACATAAGGGTGCACTATTAATTATTCCTATCCGTAATTCCTAAATGCTGTTGAACTGAAGCCATTCAGGAATCGCACTGTATAACAAGGGTAATTAAATAACCATTATTCACTAAACTGACAAGGTGGAGAAGACCTTCTAATGCGTTGTTTTTCCAATTTCTGCAGATATTAAACAGCTTTATGTCAGTGGATAGAAACCTGCTGGCAAAGTCTTACCCCACTGCATATCAATGTGAACATATCCTGCACCGAGCTCTGCATATTATCAAGACGGATTATCATTATGTTTCCATAGATCCTGAAGAACTGATAGACAAAGTACAGTGTTTTAGAAAATTAAAATTAGGGGTGTTACAGTTCAACACGTAGCTAGCTACGAGCTGTCCATGTAACAGAATGCGGAGGGTGGTACTTGTGGCCGTTCTCCCCATTCATTTCTATGGGGGTTCTGAATATAGCTGAGTGAGTGTGCTTAGCTATATACAGAACTATATATATATATATATATATATATATATTATATATATATATATATATATATATATATATATATAGTTGCTGCAACTCACAGAAGATTGCTCAGGCATATTTTTTTTTTACCACTTGGAGCAGGTTTAAAACTGTGCAATTTTTTGTGCAAATTTCAGTTAATTCACATTAATAAAAATGTCCGATATCTTACTGCTTTCCTAACTATCCTCCCTTTTCTTACCCATTTTAATTCTCGCCATAAACATTATTAAAAGGAGTAAAAAATGGTGTAAAGATAGTGGTGTCCAGCGTTTGGCAATAACAAAAGTACACTTTCAGTCCAAATGCAATGATAAACGTGGGGCCATGCATTTCAGATTTGTAGTTTGGATTATTATGTAGCTCCTCAATGTTTCATTAGCAAAAGCCTCAAAAACTGTGTTAGGGTATGTTCACACGGCTTAATTGCGGGGCGGAAGCCGGGTCTTCGGGAGTCACGCTGATTGGCGCGTACTCCCGTGGCGCGGGGGACAGGAAGCCCGCCGGGCCCATAGACATGCATGTCACTTATCACCCCGGGCGTACAATACGATCGTATTATACAACCGGGGACAGGAGGCGTAATCCATAGTTCTCTATGAGAACCGTGAATTACCGTAATGATTGGGGCGCATTTCGCTCGTATTAGAGCGCAGTACGCTCCAATACATGGTAAAATGCGTCCCAAATTAAGCCGTGTGTACTTACCCTTAAAGGGGTTTTATTGCTACAAAAATCATGTCTCAGATCATGGGGACAGTAAAAAAAAAAGCACTTTGTAATTGGTTTGCATTACCTCTGTCACTTGGTTTAGCAGATATGAGCTTTTCTGTAAATCTGTATTCTGTTTCTGCTGATGCTGTTTGGGACACGCACCCTGGCCGGACCCTCCCTAGACACTACCCCTGCACTGTGATTGGCTGGCTGACATTTCATTCAGGCTGTTGGGATACGCCCCCAGACAGGAAACGTCCCGGACACGCCCCCTGCACTGTGATTGGCTGCCTGCAAGGGTGAATGATCTGAGCAATTACTGCCTGTTTAAGTCACAGATCCTCTCATATAACACAGTATTATAAAGTCTCCTGCCTGTTAACATGGGGAGGGCAGTGTGAATTGCTCCATATAACCCAGTCTGCTGCCTGATAACAGAGGGGAAGGGGGGGGGGGAGCAGTGTACACTCCTCACATGTCTCATCAGTTCAGGCTGACTGTATAACTGCGTATAGCCCAGCAAGGAGCTTGTGGAGTCAGCCTGAAGTTCTGCAGACAAAGGAGCAGCATGCAGAAAGCTGTATGTCCTCTGCAGACACATTAGAAGCATGCAGGAGGCTGAGGAGCTGTCCTCTGCAGACATCCTTCACCCAGAATGATGATGTCACAGGTCTTTAGTGAGGAGAAACAGACCTCCTGGAAGGAGAGACATGCCTGCTGAGAGAAGAGACTCGCCACTGGATTTCAAATACAATCTCAGAGAATTAGCTGAAGAGCACGAACACTTCAAACGATAAAACTCCTTTAAGGTGTGTGCTACATTTCAGATTTTGACTTCCCCATTAACCCATTACCGTTGCAGCCAGTTTTGACCACCCTGACAGAGCCCTATTTTTTTTTTAATCTTTTAAAACTTTATGTGGGAATAACTATTTGATACTTTTACCTAGACGTTTTGGTCTATACAATCCTCGTCTTTTTTATGACATTAGAGAACTTAGAAATTTAGTAGTAATTTTTCACATTTTCAAGAAATTTTGCAACATTGATTTTTTTTTTTAGGGACCAGTCCAGTTCTGACATGAGTTTAAGGGGCCTTTATATTGGATATCTCCATAAAAGACTCCATCTAAGAAACTATACCACTTAACCCCTTAAGGACCTTGTGTTATTTTTGGCCGACACGTTGTTTTTTTTCTTCCCACCTTCCAAGAGCCATAACTTTTTTTATTTTTCCAAATACCTAGACATATGAAGGCTTTAATTTTGTGAGACAAGATGTACTTTCTAATGGTATCATTAATCGTATCATAGAATATACTGGGAAACCACAAAAAAAATTCCAAGTAAAGCAAATTGAGAAAAAACCTACTTGTGCCATGTTTGCTGGGGGTTTTTTTGGCGGGGGGAGGGGGGAGGGGACTCTCCGGTTTAAATGGTACCAAAAAAAAAAAAAATCCAAACATATTCCATCTATTAAATTTTTATGTGCTGCGACCAATAACTTTTTTGAACTAACACCTACGGACTTGAATGAGGATGCATTTTTTGCACGCTGAAGTGTACTTTTTATTGCTATCAATTTGGAATACACGTGATTTTTTTTAATTACATTTATTCCAATTTTTAGGGTATGTGAAATGACCCAAAAATAATTTTGCTGTTTGGAATTTTTTTTCTTTTAAGGTGTTCAGCATATGGGGTAAAGGATTTTATATTTCAATAGATCTGACTTTTTTTGGACGTGGCAATACCAAATATGTAACTTTTTTATTATTTTATTTTTGAAATGGCAGAAGAAGGTTGAACATTTTTTTTCTTTTTTACTGTAACTTTGAGTCCCCCTAGAACTGGATCGTTTATACATCCTAATGCATTGTAACACAATGCATTAGGGTGTTACAATACAGCGGTTTCGCTACTTCCTGCCTGAGGCAGGAAATAGTAAAACAGAAACCATGGAAGTGATGGAAGTCTTCACAAGGCTTCCAGCTGCCATGTTATCCGATCAGGAAAACGCAATTTCGCTGCAGGTCACTTCCTGTTAGGATGTACGAGTATATCTCATGTCGGGAAGGTGTTAAAGTCAATGAGGAGAAAAACTGCGAAGTATCCACAGTATATCTACAATTTAAACTGATATACTTTAAATGGAACCTGGTCATGTCGTTTATGTCCCACTATCAGAGAGCAGGATATAATAGAGGGAAAGAAGCTGAGCAGTGCAAAAAGCCAGAGGAATTGGGTGTTGCCAGTGCTACTGCTACCATATCTTCAGTCTCATCAGATGAAGAGTTTAATTTTTAAAAGTATTTGGATGGCATGAAGCAGGCAAAGTTTTATCGCAGGGGAAAATATTCTGCTCCCATAGCAAACAGATTGACCAGATTTCAGCAAATTTTTCATTTGCTTTCAAAGAAGTAGAAGAGTTCAACCGTTCTTCAGAACTAACTGTGCTTAGGCAATTCTTTAATACCCTGAAATTGTTACAGATGTTGCCCCTGTGGTTACCGCTTTGCCATCAATCCAAGTTAGTGTAGAGAGGCCGTTCTCTAGCCTGGAAATAATGAGATTAAATTTGAAGTCATGTACGAAGGATCTGATGGAGGAGATACTATTTCTCAGAACAAATTCATAGACTCCACAAATTTTATTCAGGACGGTTTTGGATATTTACAATTTTTTTGTGTTTTAATGTTGTATCCAATAAATATATTTTACACTGACATGCAAAGGGTAACAATGTTTTGAACTTGTGACTTTCAAGCTGCATATCTCACCATCCACTACAGCTTTCAAGGGGAGACTCCCATCATTTTATAGACAATTATCTTAGCTATCTCATACATAACTTTGACCTGCAACTATTTTAGCTTATGCTTAGTTCTGCAGATTCTTGTCATGTAACTGCATTGTTACTGTTTTGCTCCTGGTGGTGGGACAATCTTTTTCATCTTGCATACTATAAATTACAACGCTTCTCATATCCCATAATAGCACAGTGAGTTATGAGGTTGATTCCCAAGTGAAAGATCACTGGTTCAAGCAACCATGAAGAAGATTTCCCAAGAAAAGAGAAACCCCATCATCCAGCTCGTCGATAGCATCTCTCGGCCAAGAAAATTGTCAAATTGCATCATGTGAGGCCATGACAGCTGGAAGAAAATGAAATGAAGTCCGTTCATACCGAAGCCAAGAGGTGGACGTCCAGGCAAAATATCAGAGCCAACAAGTTGGCTCATCACAAGGTCTATCGGTTCTAACGCGACAGACACGGCAGTGGAGGCGGCTCGTATGATTTGTAAGGGTTCACTGTGTATTGCGCATTATAAGCAGCGAAATGTGCGCCGCAGTTACGGTAATCCATAGCTCACCTAGAGAGCTATGGATTACGCGTCGACTCCCCGCATGTACAATACTTACGCGCCGCTGACAATGCAAGTCAATAGGACCGGCCGGGTTCCACCTCCCCCTGTGCTTTGGAATTACGCACTGATCAGCATCTGGTTCCAAAACACACGGCGTATTGCAGCGTGTATTATACGCGCCAAAATAAGCTGTGTGAGCATACCCTAAGAGTGAGATCACAGACGTCAATGCAAGCACCATGAAACACGCATTACACAGGTCTGGAATGATGGCCCAAAAAAAGGTGAAGAAGCCTCGACTTCAATCTCATAATAAGAAGCGTTGGCTCAAGTATACAAGAAGGATAAATTGCAGATTGGATACGTGTGATTTGGAGCTACGAGAAGTAAGTCAATAGACCGGGCTCCGATGGGGCGAATGGGAAGAATCATCGGATAAGGAGGCTAATGGACTGAGAAACTGAAGGAACTGTCAAGTTCGGGGGAGTAAGTCTGATGATATGGGGATGTTTTACAGCCAAGGATGTTGGATACTTGACCAGGATCGATGTGAGTATCTTGACCAGCTATATGTGAGTATCCTACAAGATTAGTTACTTCATACACTCGATGGGTATGCGTATGAAAAGTATGACACAGTGTTCCAGCAGGACAACGACCTGAAGCATACATCAAGGTTGGAGAAGGAATGCTTCAATGACAATGAAGTAGAGTTGCTGTATTGGCCTCCACAGTCTCCAGACCTCAGCCCAATCAAACACTTGTGGGTAGAGTTGAATAAACAGCTGTATTCGTACCCGTAAGTCCAGTAAGTACCAACATTGGGAAAGTGTAGAAGAGACCTGGGATCTGGGACTTTGGTCAAGACATGCTTGAATCTGATTCAGAGCCCAGAAGGATTCAGGCAGTGTTGAAAGCCAAAGATGGATTTACCAAATACTAACAAAATAATAAAAATTTACATTTTGATTTTTAGGAGCAAAACAGTAACAATGCAGTTACGTGACAAGAAACTGCAGAACTAAACAGATGCAAAATACTTGCAAGTCAAATGTATGTATAAGATAGTTAAGATGATTGTCTATAAAATGATGGTAGTCTCACGTACAAAGCTGTAGTAGATGGTGAGATATGGAGCCTGAAAGTCAAAAGTTCTAAATAGTGTTACCATTCTGCTTGTTATTGTAAGTTCTACCTAAATAGCTCGATTATTGTATAATAAGGTGATAAACAGCCTGATGTCACCATTTTACTACAGTTATCACTTAAATATGTGCCATGTATGAGGGAGTCGAAGTCAGGGAAATTGAGGAGTCAGAGCTTTGGCTTACCGACTGACTCCACAGCCCTGCCTGTGGTATATAGGTTTATATGACTTGAAGCAGGATTTCTGAGAAAAAATAAAGAAAATACTGACCAGACTCCTTAAGAGACAATAGGAGTCCTGCTTACTATGCAACCATGCAGTGATTGACAGCTTTCCATGTATCAGTGTGCATACAGAACTGTCAATCACTGTATGTAGGCGGGGTCAGGAGTACTTTCAGTTTCACAGATTTTCTCTGCTTTTTACTCAGAAACTCAGTAGCAGATCACATAATCCTGTATATCACCGAGCTCAGCTTCTCTCCTCTATCATATAACCCTTTATATCAGAGCTCAGCTTCTCTCCTCTTTCATATAACCCTATATATCACAGAGCTCAGCTCCTCTCCTCTATCATATAACCCTATGTATCACAGAGCTCAACTTCTCTCCTCTTTCATATAACCCTATATATCACAGAGCTCAGCTCCTCTCCTCTATCATATAACCCTATATATCAGAGCTCAGCTTCTCTCCTCTATCATATAAATATATCACAGAGCTCAGCTCCTCTCCTCTATCATATAACCCTATATATCAGAGCCCAGCTTCTCTCCACTATCATATAACCCTATATATCACAGAGCTCAGCTTCTCTCCCTCTTTCATATAACCCTTTATATCAGAGCTCAGCTTCTCTCCTCTTTCATATAACCCTATATATCACAGAGCTCAGCTTCTCTCCTTTATCATAAAACCCTATATATCACAGAGCTCAGCTTCTCTCCTCTTTCATATAACCCTATATATCACAGAGCTCAGCTTCTCTCCTCTTTCATATAACCCTATATATCACAGAGCTCAGCTTCTCTCCTCTTTCATATAACCCTATATATCACAGAGCTCAGCTCCTCTCCTCTATCATATAACCCTATGTATCACAGAGCTCAACTTCTCTCCTCTTTCATATAACCCTATATATCACAGAGCTCAGCTCCTCTCCTCTATCATATAACTCTATATAGCAGAGCTCAGCTTCTCTCCTCTATATATCACAGAGCTCAGCTCCTCTCCTCTATCATATAACTCTATATATCAGAGCCCAGCTTCTCTCCTGTATCATATAACCCTATAAATCACAGAGCTCAGCTTCTCTCCCTCTTTCATATAACCCTTTATATCAGAGCTCAGCTTCTCTCCTCGTTCATATAACCCTATATATCACAGAGCTCAGCTTCTCTCCTTTATCATAAAACCCTATATATCACAGAGCTCAGCTTCTCTCCTCTTTCATATAACCCTATATATCACAGAGCTCAGCTTCTCTCCTCTTTCATATAACCCTATATATCACAGAGCTCAGCTTCTCTCCTCTTTCATATAACCCTATATATCACAGAGCTCAGCTCCTCTCCTCTTTCATATAACCCTATATATCACAGAGCTCAGCTTCTCTCCTCTTTCATATAACCCTATATATCACAGAGCTCAGCTTCTCTCCTCTTTCATATAACCCTATATATCACAGAGCTCAGCTTCTCTCCTCTTTCATATAACCCTATATATCAGAGCTCAGCTTCTCTCCCTCTATCATAAAATCCTATATATCACAGAGCTCAGCTTCTCTCCCTCTATCATATAACCCTAAATATCACAGAGCTGAGTATCTCCCTCTATCATAAAATCCTATATATCACAGAGCTCAGCTTCTCTCCCTCTATCATATAACCCTATATATCAGAGCTCTTCTCCTCTATCATATAACCTTATATATCAGAGCTCTTCTCCTCTATCATATAACCCTATATATCACAGAGCTCAGCTTCTCTCCCTCTATCATATAACCCTATATATCACAGAGCTCAGCTTCTCTCCACTATCATATAACCCTATATATCACAGAGCTCAGCTTCTCTCCCTCTATCATATAACCCTATATATCACAGAGCTCAGCTCCTCTATCATATAACCCTATATATCACAGAGCTCAGCTTCTCTCCCTCTATCATATAACCCTATATATCACAGAGCTCTTCTCCTCTATCATATAACCCTATATATCACAGAGCTCAGCTTCTCTCCTCTATCATATAACCTTATATATCACAGAGCTCAGCTTTTCTCCCTCTATCATATAACCCTATATATCACAGAGCTCAGCTTCTCTCCTCTATCATATAACCCTATATATCAGAGCTCAGCGTCTCTCCCTCTATCATATAACCCTATATATCACAGAGCTCTTCTCCTCTATCATATAACCCTATATATCACAGAGCCCAGCTCCTCTCCTCTATCATATAACCCTATATATTACAGAGCTCTTCTCCTCTATCACATAACCCTATATATCACAGAGCCCAGCTTCTCTCCCTCTATCATATAACCCTACATATCACAGAACTCAGCTTCTTTTTTTCTCTATCATGTAACCGTATATCCCAGAGCTCAGTTTCTGTATTATATAACCCTGTGACATGTATGTGGGAATAACTTTTTGTTACTTTTAGGGTGCTTTCACACAGTGCGTTTTTGGTGCGTTTTTTTAAAGCGTTTTTGTGCAGGAAGGCACAGAAATTAATGCTGTACATTGCTGCACAAAAATCACGGCAAAAATCACGATTTTACCGCGTTTTTTGTGCAGCAATGTACAGCATTAATTACTGTGCTTTCCTGCACAAAAACGCTTTAAAAAAACGCACCAAAAACGCACTGTGTGAAAGCACCTTTATCTATGTGATTCAGAGACTGTTTTCTCGTGACACTTTGTGCTTTAAATTGGTAACAGATGTTGGTCCATACAATTCTTGTTTATAAAAAGTATCAAAATGTTGTGAAAAATTTGCCATTTTCAAAGTTCTAAAACTTCTGTTTATAATTAGCATCTACCATATGTCAACTATATGTTGGCATTTTTTAGATGTACTTTTTGGGAGGCAGGATGAAGAGAATATTGCAGTGCAGGTGTTTTCTACTGTTTACAGCGCTCACTGTGTAGTATATGTGACGTTAGATTCACCCCTTCAGGTCGAAATGATTATGGGGATACTTATTGATCGCTTTTTATTCCATTTTATGTGCTGCGGGATGAACAAAAACCGCAATTCTGCTGTTTTTATTTTTTGGTTTTACAGTGTTCATCTTGTGGGTTAACTAACGTGACAGATTTATTGGCTAGCTCATTATGCACACGGCAATACCAAAAATGTGTCCTTTTTCATTTTGGATTTTTGGGGGGTCATGGTGTTTGTAACAAGAAAGAGGCGGTGTATGTGCTTTTACTTTATTTTTTGTATAACTTTTTATTTCTTTTTCACTTTTATTTTTTCTTTACTTACACTTGTCCCCATAGGAGACTTTACTCAGCAATCAGTTGATCATTGGTACAATGTATAGCAGAGCATAGTTGTACTGCTATGTACTATACCTGTCAAACACCTCTGGGCACAGGCGGGCATGGTGACATCACAGGCAACCCGGAAGTCTTAGTTAGGCTTCCAGCTTGTTAGGGAAAGCATCAGCAACCCGCAATCGCATTTCAGAGATGCAAACATAGGTAGCTCCCTCTATCTTTAACTTAGCTGCCACACTTGCAATGAATCACGACTCCTAAGGCTATGTTCACACGGCTGATTTTGGGACAGATTTCGGTCCATATTACGCGCCGTACTGCGCAAATACGGCTAAAATCAGGCCCAGTCATTAAGGTAATCCACAGTTTTCATAGAAAACTATGGATTCCGTCTCCTCTCCCCGCTCGCGAAATACAGCGAGCGGGGAGAAAGTGACATGCACATTATCCCGGCAGGAAACGCGCCGTGGATAATGAAAGTCTATGCGGCCGGCGACCCCTCAGAGCACTTGTAGCTTTGTTAAATCTCCCGCACTTACATCTTTGTAATGTCTCAGTTACAGAGAAGCTAAATATCACTGCTATAGAACCACCCACAGCCTGACAAAGGCAGAGTGAATGTAAAGCGGCTTGCTAGTCAGTGAAACAGAATTGTGAGAAAACCTCTTCAATAAACGGACCCTGGAGATGTAAGCTACATTTTCTTTGAAGGTAACGAACAGTGGTATCACAGAAAACAAAAATATAAATGGCCCTTTAAAGACCAAATGATCTTTTTGATTTTGTTTATCGTCGCATTACAAGAGCTGTGACTTTTTTTTTATTTGTCAACATAACAAGATGAGGGCTTTTTTTTTTTTTTTCCAGAGACCAGTTTCATTTTTTAAAAACATGATTTTGAAGACATTATAACATTAACTTTTTTTTAACTCTTTTGGGAGGACTAGAAAAAAGCAGTGAACCAGCCATATGATGATCATACTGTGATAACTGTATTCTGTGGGTCAGTACAATTTATTTCAATAACACAACGAAATAATTTTTTTAATTCTTTTTCACTTTTGTAGAACAAAAATACTTTTAAATAAAAAATTCACGTGTTTGTTCCCGTATTACAAGACCTATAACACTTATTTTTCAGTTGACAGATCTGTATGAGAGCTTGTTTTTTGCAGGATGACTTTTAGTTCTTATTGCTATAATTTTTATGTACAAAATACTTTTTAATCCCTTTCTACTTTTTTTTTTTTTTTCTTTTTAAGAAAATTATCATAAAATTGCAATTTAGGCATATTTACTGTATATACTCAAGTATAAGACAAATTTTTCAGAACAAGAAATGTGCTGAAAAAGTCCTCCTCGACATATACTTGAGTCACTGTCGGCGTCTGGGCGCTGCCATGGCCCGGGCACCGGTAGGGACACTTCAGCTGTATGCGACTTCTCTGGGAGCACAATACAGCTGACTCTTGAGTCAGCCCACAGTGTCCGGGTGCTGTAATGGCACGGGTGCTGTTGGCGATCTCTTCAGCTATATGCGCTTCCTCTGGGAGCGCATCCAGCTGAAGATACCACTGTGGAGCAGAGAGCAAGAGCTCCCTGCTCAGCAGGGGACTCCGGAGTATCCGGCACAGGCCCTCTGTGCCCGCAGGAAGACAAGACGGAGAACCTCGGAGTGGAGGATAGAGGCAAGTACTTGTATTTTTCATAAACCCTTCCTATACCTACCTATGTAATTTTATTGGTATCCATTTTTATTTTTTAAATTTACCAGAAGCCGCTGCATTTTCCACCCTAGACTTATACTTGAGTCAATATGTTTTCCCGTTTTTTGTGGCAAAAGTAGGTGCCTCGGCTTATACTTGAGTATATACGGTATTTTTTCTATATTTTTTTTTACACTGTTCACCATGTCAGATAAATCATGTATATTTTAGGTTGTTACTGCAGCAACTATACCAATTATGTATAGGTTTTATTCATTTATTTTGTTCCCTAGATAGGGATTTTCTTAGGAAAAATGTTAATTTTTATATCTTCCTTGCAATTTTTTTTTTTTATTTATGCATTTCTTTAACTTTTTCTTATTTTTATTCCCAGTGGGGAACTTAAATATCTGATTGCTCATATACATTAGCTCCCTGGGAACACATTGCAGGAGATGCTAACGGGGTGCAGAGGGAATCCCTGCCATATAAAACTACTTACATACAATGGTCACTATTCACTGTGACATCTAAGTAAACAGCTGGAATCTGAGATAGGTTGACTCTTCACCATCAGAGAAGGGTAGTAGCTATCATCAGGAACCTGAGCCCCTGCTGCATCCATCACAGGGCACTGATGCCAGCTAATTTTTGCCCCACCGACAAGACGTATTGTCGTCCTTAAAGTGTTAAAGGGGTTGTCTCACTACAAGGATTATTTTTTATGTGAAACAAGTCACTTTGCAATATATGTCCATTAACAGTATCCTACCTATTCTGAGATATCTCCTCTTGTATGGGCTGCATCAGCTCCTCAGGTCGCTATAGCTACAGACCTGTTTGATCTCTCCTGATAGGCTACCAGCACTGGTTGCTATAGCTACAGACCTGGCTTCTACTGCAGCCCAGTGGAAGTCAGTAAACACGTTCCTGAATTTAAAGTGAAACCAAGAAAACAGGAATGAGGTGAGATGAATCAATGTAGTGAGACAACCACTTTAAGGTACATTACAGCATACGTTTTGTTAGTGGGGGATCTGTTAGCTGCAATCATCATTTAGGATATCAACCTGAAGCTTCACTTATAGGGAAGGGTCTGACAGTCCGCTGGATGCATGTATGCAAAATCACATTGATGAGTGCACAAGTTTCCCTTGATATAGATTTGCTTGTACAAACAAAATAATAAGAGATCTGCTGCCCATGAATCTGGCAACTGTGATGCAGACAAGACAAACACAGACATCAGATGGGTAGACATCCAGAAAGATAGATATAGGCGATATGATGGAGATCCAGAGATGCCAGCTGCTCCAGCATAGTCACATAACACATGCTGGCAGCCCGGGATGATCGGCTAATACCACTGTCCGTACTATAAAATAGCCACTCACCCTCATCAGACCACATGCACCTGTCAAACTGCTTCTACTGTTGGCTTCTAGTTTCCTGGTCGCCTGCTGATGACGTCATGATGAAGCACGGCATGCCGGGAGTTGTAGTTTCCTCTCGGTTTCTCTATTAAACAGTGTCAGTCGGATCCAGCACTGCGGTGTTCAATGAACTGTCTATGCTTTACCTTTACTGAGTAGAATGTGCGGTGCTGTGGTGTCCACGTCCTGCAGCCCCTGCCTGTTATATGATACATTACAGAGAATGACATACCGTAATGTATTGTATACTGCAGATATACAACATTACGGTAGCGTTGGTAGAGCTTGTACTGACAGCTATTACTATGGAATACAGACACTGATCTGTATTCCATAGTATACACCCGCCCCCGGCCACACGGCGTAATTGCGGGGCGTAATTATGCTGTGCATTTATTCAAGCTATTATTGCCGGACGGATTTCACCCGCAATTACGGCTTGAATAAGGGCGGTGCGAGGGTGCTGCCCGCCGGCCCCATAGACACTCATTATTCATGGCGCGTATCCCGCCGGGATAGACCCCGTTCACACGGCTTATTTCGCCGCGGATTGGCGCCGTACTACGCGCCGGATTTGCGCTGCAGTACGGCTCCAATCCGTCGCAGTGACTATGGTAATCCACAGTTCTCATAGCGAACAGTGGATTCTGTCGCTCCAACCCGCTCGGCGAATCCGCCGGGCGGGGAGAAAGTCACCTGCACATTATCCAGGCGCAATACGCGCCGTGGATAATGCAAGTCTATGGGGCCGGCGGGCAGCACCCCCGCACCCGCCCCTTATTCAAGCCGGAATTGCGAGCGCCATCCGCCTCGCAATTACGGCTTCAATAAGCCGTCTGAACACGGCCTAATTGCGAGCACAATCCAGATCGCAATTACAGCTTGAATAAGCTGTGTGAACACGGCCTACGGCTCCAATCCGTCCCAGTAACTACGGTAATCCACAGTTCTCATAGAGAACTATGGATTCCGTCGCTCCTCCCCGCTCGGCGCGGGGGAGAAAGTTAGGCTATGTTTACATGGCTTAACTGCGGGACGTAATTACGCCCCGCAATTACGCCGTCTGGACGGGAGCGGGGGGCCGGTACTTCGCCGGCCCATAGACTTGTATTACCAGCGGCGTATACGCACCGCTGGTAATTCACATGTCACTTATCTCCCCACCCAGCGGATTCGCCGAGCAGGGAGAGGAGACGTAATCCATAGTTCTCTATGAGAACTGTGGATTACCGTAATGAATGGGCCGTTTTCAGCCCGTAATTTGCGCACTTCGGCGCGTAATTACGGATTGAAATACGGCCCACTTTAAGCCGTGTGAACATGGTCTAAGGCTACGTTCACACAGCTTAACTGCGGGACGTAATTACGCCCCGCAATTACGCCGTGGGGGCGGGGGGCCAGCACTACGCCGGCCCATTGACTTGCATTACCAGCGGAGCGTATACGCCGCTGGTAATTCACATGTCAATTATCTCCCCGCCCGGCGGATTCGCCGAGCATGGAGAGGAGACGTAATCCATAGTTCTCTATGAGAACTGTGGATTACCGTAATGACTGGGACGTTTTCAGCCCGTAATTTGCGCACTTCGTGTAATTACGGACCGAAATACGGCCCATTTTAAGTCGTGTGAACATGGCCTTAGGCCGTGTTCACACGGCTTATTCAACCCGTATTTGTGGGACGGATCCCGCCCGCAATACGGTTTGAATAAGGGGCGGGGCCGGGGGTGCGGCGGGGGAGCTGCTCGCCGGCCCCATAGACAATGCATTATGTACGGCGCGTACGCACTGTAAATAACGTGCATGTCACTTTCTCCCCCCGCGGCGGATTCGCCGAGCGGGAAGGAGCGACGGAATCCACAGTTCTCTATGAGAGCAGTGGATTACCGTAATGACAGGGACGGATTGGAGCCGTACTGAAGCGCAAATCCGGAGCGCAGTACGGCTCCACTCCGTGGCGAAATAAGCCGTGTGAACATGGCCTTACATGCACATTATTTACGGCACGCAGCTCCCCCGCCGCGCCCCCGAACCCGCCCCTTATTCAAGCCATATTGCGGGCGGGATCCGTCCCGCAGTTACGGCTTGAATAAGCCGTGTGAACCGGGCTTATACCGGCAAAATGCGCCCGAGTCATTACGGTAATCCACAGTTCTCATAGAGAACTATGGATTACGCCACCTCTCTCTGAGGCTAGGTTCACACGGTGTATTTGCAGGGCGTAATTACGCCCCACAATTACGCCGTGTGCCCGGGGGCGGGGGGCCGGCACCTCACCGGCCCATAGACTATTATTACTAGCGGTGCGTATACGCCGCTGGTAATTCACACGTCAATTATCTCCCTCCTCGGCGTATTCGCCGAGCAGGGAGAGGAGACGTAATCCCTAGTTCTCTATGAGAACTGTGGATTACCGTAATGAATGGGACGTTTTCAGCCCGTAATTTGCGCACTCTGGCGCGTAATTACAGACTGAAATACGTCCAGTTTTAAGCCGTGTGATCATAGTTAGGCTATGTTCATACGGCTCATTTCGGGGCGTATTTACGGACGTATTTACGTCCGCAAATACGTCCCGAAATACGTTTCAAATACATGTCACAAAGTGTGGCACGTATTTCATGTCGTAAATACATTCCCCATTCTTTACTATGGGGATTTACGTTGCAAAATACGCCTCAATAAGTGACAGGGGACTTAATTTTACGATCGTAATTACGGACGTATTTACGCCCGCAAATATGTTGCGTAAATATGCCTCGTGTGGATGACGAGATGTATTTTACATTGGAATCAATGTTAATCTAAGGCCGTGTTCACACGGCTTATTCCCGACGGATTTGTGAGCGCAATCCGGCTCACAAATCCGCCGTGAATAAGGGGCGGGACGGGGGCGGGTCCGGAGCGCGGTGGGGGCGCCGCTCCCCGGCCCCATAGACTTGCATTATCCACGGCGCGTATTGCGCCTGGATAATGTGCATGTCACTTTCTCCCCGCCCGGCGGATTCGCCGAGCGTGGAGGAGCGACGGAATCCACTGTTCTCTATGAGAGCAGTGGATTACCGTAATTACTCCGACGGATTGGCGCCGTACTGCAGCGCAAATCCGGCGCGCAGTATGGCGCCAATCCGCGGCAAAATAAGCCGTGTGAACGAGGCCTAATTGTTCATTATTTGAAATGTATTTCGGGACGTATTTGCGGACGTAAATACGTCTGTAAATACGTCCCGAAATAAGCCGTGTGAACATAGCCTTAGCGTACAATACGACGCGCGTGGGAGATAAGAGACATATCATTTATTCACGGCGCTTACGCGACGCGAGTAATGACAGTCTATGGGTCCTCCGCCCCCACATCACGAACACCCAGTGTAATTACAGGGCGTACAGTACGCCCTGCAAATAGCCGTGTGTTATTTCTTCCCGTCGGAGAATTGAAGTGAATGAGTTCAGCGCGTACTTCTAAGGGTATATTCACATGGTGTAACTGTGGCGCGTACAGTACGGCCGCAATTACGCCGGGTGCTTTAGGAGTCGCACTAATACGAATTACTCGCAACGTGTATTCGGCGCAATTAATTGATATGTCACTTATCTTCCTGCACGTACAATACGATCGTATTGTACAAGCGGGGAGAGGAGGCGTAATACATAGTTTTCTATGAGAACTATGGATTACCGTAATTTCGGTGCGCATCTCGCCTGTATTAGAGCGCAAATACGTGGCGAAATGCGAGCTGAAATTAACCCGTGTGAACGTACCCTAAATCACCCAGCGTATTGTTGTGCGCACAATACACATCGCCATACGCTGTGTTAACATGCCCTTAGGGAGAAGAAAGTGACATGTCAGTTCTTCTGAGGGCTTTAGAAGTACGCGTTGGCCAGCGTGTACTTCTAAACACCAGGCATATAGCGCCATGCACAATACACTCCACTGTACGCCAGCATTCAATCCTGTGAACATACCCTTAACGTCTATGGGGATGATTTACAATCAGTTTTCAGACGGTTCCAAATTTAAAAAAAGTCTGGAAAAACCGAATGAAGCACCGCGCTGTGTGGACTTAGGCTAAGCCCCGGTTCACACGGCTTATTCAAGCCGTAATTGCGAGCCGGATTGCACTCGCAATTCCAGCTTGAATAAGGGGCGGGGGCACGGCCCGCCGGCTCCATAGACTTGCATTATCCACGGCGCGTATTGCGCCTGGATAATGTGCATGTCAGTTTCTCCCCGCCCGGCGGCTTCGCCGAGCAGTAAAAACCGACGGAATCCACCGTTCTCTATGAGAACGGTGGATTACCGGAATTACTGCGACGGATTGGCGCCGTACTGCAGCGCAAATCCGGCACGGAGTACGGCGCCAATCCGCGGCCAAATAAGCCGTGTGAACGGCCCCTATGTCTACACGGCCTAAGTTAAAATGCGACGGAAATCCGACGGTATTTTAATTTCGCCATACCACAGTTTTTGGCACGGGTTTGCTTAAAAAAAACGTGGTCGGATTTCGTCCAGCCCAATACATAGACGTGTACCGGAATCCACCAGAAGATAGAATGTGTTCTATATTCCAGCGGAGGCAAGCAGTTTAGAAATCCAACAACAGAAATCCTGTGCTTTGTAGATTACAGCTCGGATTTTCTCTTGCAGTCTACGGGCACTGGTTACAGTTGGAGTTTTGGCAGATTCTAAATACTGAATCCACCGACAATCCGACCACAAATCAGTGCTGTGTAGACGAGGCCTTAGGGCTCATCCACATGGCATAGAAAAAATACCAGTCACATTCTGAATAAAGAATATCGTCTTTTCCATGGTTTTGGGGGATGGTTCTGTCCACGGTTTGTGGATTTGCCTGTCCCTCTTATCAGTGATTAGCACAGAATGTGCATGTTCAGAGTTTTCCGGAACACCGGCGGTGTGAAAATCCGTGCAGAAAACCCATGCAGTGTAGACTAGTGGCCGAATATTCTATTAAAGTTTATGAGGAAGGACTACAGTCGGTTTTAAGACGGTTTTCAAATCCAAAAACCGACTGAAAACCCTTACCGTGTGGACATAACCTTAGTGCTTGGTTGTACCATCGGTTTTGACATGGTTTTCGGATTTAAAATGTGCCAAAATGCAACCTTAAAATCATCCCCAAAGATCTCAATAGAAAATTCGAGCTGTAGTCTACACTGCTTGAATTTTCCGAGGGCGGATTTTGGATCCTAATATGTACATCCTTCCACCAGATTTCCGATGGGAAATGTACTGTTCAACGTCAATGGACAGGCCAAATCAGAAAACCGACTGAAATAACTGCACCAAAACCGCGCTAAAAAAATCGCACTCATGTAGATCTGTCAACAGAAAAATGTTATAGGTCCTGGAGTATGGTCAAAAGCTATATGGTATTGCCAACGTTATCACAGTATGTTTACCATATGGTGAATGGTGTGAATTTAAAATTACTGCTTTTCTTTTCCAGTTCTCACTGCAAGTTGCTAAAAGTTAATCTATAAGTTACATGTTCCCCAGTTTGGTTGCATTAAAAAAATTAAAGGGCTTTTGCCAAGCAGTAAGTTCCTTACCTAACGGGCTGATACTGCCCTCTTGAGGCTTGAAAAAAGGGGCGTTGTGTTTCTGTGTTTAAAGAAACAAGTACCTCCTCTGTGATGTCATCACTCTACCTCCCATGCACGTTCCTGATACTCAGTCTCTGTAGTTGAGTAAACATTGTTTGGCTAATCCAAAAGAGATAACAGTATTGTGCACAGGAGAGAAGATAAGCTCTGAGCAGGCAGTGTTCTTTCATTTGTTCACAAACTGATGCGGGAGGGGGGAGGAGGGCTAAGCAGGGAGCGTCTGCATGTTTACTCAGATAATTACATTACAACCAGTGGATTCTCTATACTTAAGACACAGGATCTTTTCTCCCCAGTCCCTTCAAAGCTTGTTCATGTTCCCTGTCATCAGATAAGAAGTGCAAACAACGCAAGCGCGGCCAGATCAGCTCCTGTCAGCTCCTTGTCGTGTCTAATGTAAACTGTCAGGCAACTAAGGGCATGTAAGACAGGCTGTAGATCTCACAGGCTTCACTTTTTTTATGACATGTATTTAGAAAAGTGATTAAATACCCATTTTGGCGGATCCCACGTCAACATTAGATCATGGCAAAACCCCTTTAAACTTGTCTGGAAAAAAAGCCCTCATGTTATGGGAAAATAATAAAGTTGTGACACCCTTAAAGGGTGAAAAAAGGGTTTAAAGTCCGACTTGTAAATGCAGATTACTGCTGAGGACTTTTACTTTATAGAGGCAGTTTTCATCTCTGATTTGAATGCGGGTTAGCTCTATCTGAATAGGGCCAATGCGTGTTACGCCTGCCATTTTTCATGTCATTTTCTGCAGAAAAAGCAATTCCGAAATTGCATGCACTCTTTTCATGCATTGGCTAGATTCCTCTGTGTTTTTTGGGGTTTTTTTTATGTTGATGCGGAAAATTGGCATTGTGTGTATTGAAATGCACATGAGAAAACTCAAGTTACATGTCCCATTGACATAAAAGGTGATCTGCACTATTCAGGGGCACGGTACATGATGCGTTTTGTGACATGTAGAAACAAAATGGGAGTGTAGTGGAATACTCTTCTAGGCTCTAACCTGTATGAAATCTAGGATCCTGATTAGTCCTTTGATATGCAGCTAATCCGGGCCTTAAAGGGGTTGTCTCACTACATCGATTCATTTTAGCTCGGTTTCTTTTTTAATTAGGGGCGTGTTTATTGGCTTCTACTGGCCTGCAGTGACGAGCTTCTGAGGACATCAGGTCTGTAGCTATAGCGACCAGTGCTGGCAGCCTATCAGAAGAGACAGAACAGCTCTGTAGCTGTAGTGACCTGAGAAGCTGATGCAGCCCATACAAGAGGGGATATCTAGGAATAGGTAGGATACTGTTAATGGACACATATTGCAAAGTGACTTGTTTTTGCAAGATCTTTAACATATAAAGCAATTCTTGTAGTGAGAAAACCTCTTGCATTACAAGTCGGTTCAGTATGTTACAGTATGAAAAGGGTGGCGATTGCGAGCGTCCTTCTATTTATTTCTATGGGAGTTCCGAATATAGCTGAAGACACTTGCTCAGCTATATTTGAAACGCCCATAGAAATGAATTGGAGGACAGCCACAAGTGCCACCCTCCTCATTCTGTAATATGGTCACAAGCTGAACTGTAACGCGGAAGTTTATTTGTGAGAACACCCCTTTAAGAGGGTTTTCCTCTTCAATTTTAAAAGCATATTTTTAGACTACTGCTGCCCTGATAAAAAAAAACTTATACTCACCTTTCTTTTCCTCTGTGCTCCAGTGCATGGCTGTCCTCCCTTTCCACCACTGTACATTCAAAGGGGTTACATACATATGTCAAACAAGTACAATGGTGATGATAACTAACTAACAACTTGAACAGAGGGAAAGAGGACCCTGCCCACAAAGTCTTACAATCTACAAGGAAGGTGGAAAGTTGTAGGTTATAGGCTATCCTGAATAGATTGGTTTTCAGGTTGCTTTTGAGGCTAGTGAAAGTGGAGGGGCAGTGAGTTCCAGAGTATTGGGGAAGTACAGAAGAAGTCTTAGAGATGGTTGTATGAGGAGCTGATAAAAGGAGAGCAGAAAAGAAGGTCATGTGAGGAGCGGAGATTGTGTGAGAGATGGTAATAAGTGATTAAGGCAGAGATTTATAGAGGGGAAATGTTATGGAGAGCCTTGTAGGTCATGGTTGGTAATTTGAACTGGGTTCGATGGGCAGTTGGTAGCCAGTGTAGGGATTGGCAGAGAGCCGAGTCAAGGGACTAACAAGGAGCTAAATCGATCAGACGGGCAGCAGTGTTGAGGTTGGTTTGGAGGGGAGTGACATTGCTAGGTGAGAGGCCATAGAGAAGGATATTGCAGTAGTCTAGACGGGAGATGATAAGGGCATGGACAAGCATTTTTGTAGCATCGAAGTTAAGGAATGGGCAGATTCGAGAGTTATTTTTCAGTTAGAGGCGGCAGGCAGAGGTAAGGGCTTGGATGTGTGGTTTGAAGGACAGAGAGGAGTCAAAGGTTATCCCAAGGCAGCGGACTTGCAGGACAGGTGAGAGTGTAGAGCCGTTATCAGTGATAGAGAGATCAGGTGGGGGGACAGAGTGAGACGGTGGAAAGATGATAAATTCATTTTTTTCTACATTTAGTTTTAGGACAAGGGAGGTAAAGAAGAAGGTATGGACAATAGACAGTCTGGGGTCTGGTAGAGTAGAGCATTAATATCTGGGCCGGAGATGTAAAGTTGGGTGTCGTCAGCATACCGATGGTATTGAAAGCCATGTGATGCTATGAGTTGACCCAGGCCAAGAGTAGTGGACCCAGGACTGACCCCTGGGGACACCAACAGAGAGCGGGAAGAGGAGTGATGGTGCGGGAGTGAGAGACACTGAATGTCCAATCAGTGAGGTATGAGGAGATCCAGGAAAGGACCAAGTCCGTGATGCCAAGGAGTGAGAGGATTTGTAGCAGGAGTGAATGGTAGACAGTGTCAAAAGCAGAGGACAGGTCTAGGAGGAGAAGGACAGAGTAATGGCGTGAGGGTTTGGCAGTTACTAGGTCATTGGTGACTTTGGTTAGGGCAGTTTCAGTAGAGTGGTGAGGTCGGAAGCCTGATTGCAGCGGGTCAAGGAGGGAGTTGGTGGAGAGATGGACAGTTGAAGATAGACATGCTGTTCAAGTTTAGACGCGAATGGAAGCAGTGAGATGGGCGGATAATTGGACGAAGAGGAGAGGTCGAGAGATGGTTTCTTTAGGATTAGTGTGATGGTAGCATGTTTGAAAGGGAAAGGAAAGATGCCAGATGAAAACAATAGGTTGAACAGATGGGAGAGAGCTCGGATGATAAAATCACTAAGGTCTGGGATCAGGTGGGATGACAGTGGTTACAGGTAGTGAGGTTGGATTTGGACAACAGAGAAGAAAGCTTGTCATGAATTTATTTGTATGTCCATAGGATGCCCAAACACTTAAAAACCATGACCTTTGGGAGATCTCACCTGGAGGATTCTGCTGCTGTCAATGGAACAGGGAGAGTTGAGATTTCATTTTATTATTGCAGTAAATGAAATGACCAAAAAAAAACACAATTTTGACGTGTGAAATTTTTCTTTTACGGTCTTCAGCGTATGGGATAAATTATGTTATATTTTAATAGACTGGACTTTTTCGGACGTGACGATACCAAATATGTGTAACTTTTAAAAAAAAATTATTTATAAAATGGCAGAAGTGTGTGAGTGATTTGAACTTTTAATTTTTTTTATTTTTCTTACACTTTAAAACATTTTTTATGTTTTTTACTTTAAGGCTATGTTCACACGGCTTAAAATGGGACGTATCTCGCCCCATATTTTGCACCATACTGCGCGAAATACGGGGCGAGATACATCCCAGTCATTACAGTAATCCACAGTTCTATGGATTATGTCTCCTCTCCCTGCTCGCACAATACGGCGAGCGGGGAGAGACGTGATATGTCAATAATTTACGGCATATACGCAGCGTGAATAATGAATGTCTATGGGGCTGGTGGGCTGCCCCCCCTCCCTCCCCGCCCCTGTTCCCGACCACACGGCATAATTGCGGGGCGAAATACGTCCTGCAATTATGCCGTGTGAAAATAGCCTAACTTTGATAACCCCGAAGCTGCGTCACCACTATAGGGTGTACAAAGATGATGGTCTCACTACTACCTGCCTGGGGCAGGAAATAGTAAAACAGAAAGCATGGAAGCCTTCACAAGGCTTCCAGCTGCCATGTTAAGCTATCTGGACCCGTGATTTTGCCACGGGGCCCCATTCAGAGTGACGTACAGTGTGTGGCATCGTTTCTTATTCATTTAGATGCCGTGGCCATCTTTGTTGAGGAGCCTAAGGGATTAAACAGCGTGGGATGGTGCCGGCGTCATCCTGTGCTGTAACCGGCGGGTGTTGGTTACAATTAGCAGCTAACATCTGCATGCTATATAGTGGGATCGCGGCGAGATCCCGCTACAAAGCTCCTTGCCAGCATTAGGACATACTTATATGTCCAATGTTGGTAAAGGGTTAAAAAAATATATATATATTATTATAGCTCAATGATAATAACGATGAACCAGCGTTGCTATACGCCCAAAGTAAGCCATACGCCCAAAGTAAGCCCCACAAATATGACACTTCTTTCCAAAGTAAAAGTCTATGGGAGCCGGCTCAGAGCATTTTAGAAGTACCCGCTGGCCAGCATATAACGACTCGTACACTATACACCCCAAAAATGCTGTGTGAACTTACCATTATGGTGCCTTAAAAGTATCCAAAATAAAAATGAGACCCCAAAATCCAGTAGGTGCTCCTCCTTTTCTGAGGCTTGTGGTTGAATCAAATAGTGCACTAGGGCCACATATGAAATATTTCTAAAGACGCAGAATTGGGGGAATCAATATTGAGTTGCATTTCTCTATTAACATCTACTGAAAATCTGCAAGAACAAAAAAAAGTAAAATTGTACATCCACTTTCCTTTAATTCTTGTGAAACACTTAGAGCATGAGTGTAAAACTCAAATAAAAGTGGGCCAAAATTACAAACTTGGACAAAAGTTGTGGGTAGAATTGGAACTTTATGTTTGAGGTCTTGAAGGTCTTTGGATTTCAGGGGCCTTTTGCCCACGCCCTCACTTCTTTCTACTCCTCCCCCTCAGCCACTATATGCCTCCCGCACGCAGATTCCCCACTTATTAGGCTCAAGAACGGCACTAGACAGGGGTGCCCCTTATCCCCAATGATTTTTGTACTGTGTATAGAACCCCTGGCAGCAGCTATACGAAACAGTCCTGATATTCTGGGTGTGCGTGTCCGTGACAGGAACTTCAGGGTGTGCAGATGATATATTGTTGACTTTGACGAATTTGCATATTACATTACCTAACTTACAATCCCTATTGGACCATTTTGGTGTTCTTTCGGGATATAAAGTGAATATGTCCAAAACAGAAGCACTTCCTTTGAACATCCCTAGTGCCCAGCTGGAGTCATACAGGTCGAACTTTCACTTCAACTGGCAGCAAAGGTCTTTAAATTATTTGGGGATTAATTTGCCAACTTCATATGCCATGCTATTTTCTAGTAATTACCGTGATAAATTTCTAGAAGTTCATAGGTTGCTAATCAAGTGGCATACTTTGCCTCTTTCATTGCTGGGTAGGATAACGGCAATCAAAATGACAGCACTTCCAAAGCTAATGTATCTATTTGAAACGTTACCTATACCGGTCCCTACGAGCGACCTGAGAACATTGCAAGCTGCTGTTATGCGCTTTATCTGGGCTCGGGTCAGACATCGCATCACTAAATCGGTCTTGCTAACATCTAAAACTAGAGGAGGTTTGTCTGCCCCGGATATTCAGAAATACTACTAGGTTGCACACCTGCGACGGGTCCCAGCCTGGTCGTCGCTGTTTGCGTATGCTAGGTGTTCTGAACTAGAGAAGCTTTGGCTAGCTCCGATTCACCCTAATTCCCTTTTATGGTCTTCCACTCATGTCAAAACTGATAGACAATTGTTGGGATCCATGAAGACGACTCTGCAGGTATGGAAAACCTGCTATCAGAGGTTTCAGCTCGGCTCACAATTTTCGCCCATGACTTCCTTTCTCTTCCAGCCCCAACTCTCTGCTAGCCTTCAGGGTCCCCAATGGCAATCATGGTTCACCAGACGACTGTTTAGGTTTGCAGACATAGTCGACCACGTAACCTAAGAAATCTTACTATTCGAAGTCCTATGTGACAGATTTGGCTTCCCAAATAGTAGTTACTATTCCTACCTGCAGATCTGTCACTTCTTACATACATCTTTATCCACTACCTCGGTCTCACTCCCTACAAGTTTTGAGAGACTATGTCAATCTGCCGGATTGATTTCCTCTATCTACAAAATTTAGCTAGATCCCGATCCAACTCAGACCCCAACCATTCCTATATGAGGAAGTAGGAAACGTATTTTGGTACCCCTATTCCCTTTGAGACATGGCAAATAATATGGCTGAGCGGCTAAATCTTCCTCCTGCATCTCCTATAAAGAGAATCAGTACAAGCTACTCATGTTCTGGTACCACACTCCTGCACTTCTTCACACATTTTACCCTAATGTTTCAGGAGTATGCTGGAGATGTTGTAAAGAACAGGGCACGCTAACACACATTTTCTGGGATTGTCCATTGATACGACCCTTTTGGGAGAGAGCTGGTCGGTTGGTCTCGGAGGTTCTAGGAATTATTTTGCCATTAGAGCCTCAGTATTGCCTTTTAAATGTCCCTCCTCCTCAATTTTCCCAAAACAAGCTACGACTGCTTTTACATCTCCTGACAGCAGCTAAATGTCTGATAGCTACTTTCTGGAAAAGGACTGACCCTCCCTTTCTTACCCATCTCATAACCCGGGTCAAAGATGTCCGAGAAATGGAATATTTAACAGCCCTCTTGGATGATAGACTCAAAAAGTTTGACCTCATATGGAAGCCATGGGACACTTACACCATTATCTATAATCAATAGCCAGATTTCACTCATGTGAATTTGTTATAAATGTTAGTGAATTGCTTGACGGCACTCTCACGTTCCTACATTCCCCCTGTCTTCCCTCTTGTATCTTGTCTTTGTCGTATAATGTATTGCTAAGACTGTTTTACCTGCAACTTGAATATGCCAAAATAGGATGACTTGACTTTTTCTTGTCGGGAAATTCTACTTATGTAATAAGCTACAGTGGACTTTTTTGTACAGAGCTGTGGCTCTTTAGTATCTGACTTACTTGAACTCTACTTCACTTACTTCTTAGACTTTTGATTATTTTGAACTTCCATATACATAACAGTCTATGGACTCTCCTCCTTGTGTATGTTTATTGTGTATACTTGTATTTTCTGTATTATGAAAATAAACTATACAGTTATATACAAAAAAAGTTGTATGTGATATTTATTGAAAAAAATGTTTACAATTAATGAGGTTTTTCCTTCCCGTCAGTAGACTGAAACCTTTTCATAAGGTAACAAATTTAAGTTTTGCTTAAACATTAAAGGCAACATGTATGAACAGGACTGCACCAGAATTCTGGCCTCAAAGAGCTGTAGTAGACCAGTTCTATAGATGTATGAACAGGCGTACTCCAAACTTTGGGGCATGTTGCACCACATTAGTAGAACTAGAAACATTTATGATTCTTTGATGCCAAAACTTTGTCGTAGAACAGTTAAAACAGCCAGACCAAGTTAAAGGTGGTGCCTGAGCCTGAGTTGTATTGGCACTAGATTGTGCCTGTATGTATGAGCTGCAGAAGAACAGGTTCATACATTCTGGCGCAGTCTATACTATCTTAAAGCGATTTAGAACTGGTCTATCAGCGCCAGAATTTATACATGTCACCCTAAATCTGGAACAAACAAAGATTAATACCATAAACACATGTGGAATCAAATGTCTTCCTCTTCTCCTCTGTACACTGCTGGTTGTTGTATATAATTACACTGTGGGCCATATTCGGCACATGGGTCAGCGTTAAAAACCCCTGACTCCTGCTGCTTTTAGATGGAGTCATTTATTGGGTGTTTATTGACAGGTCTCTTAAAGCCACGTCAGATCTGAACTGATCCCTGAAAAAAAAAATCTGTATAGTAAGTTTTCTTGAAAATGTGAAAGACTGCTACTAAATTGATAAGCCGCACCTAAAGTGATTAAAAAATAAAAAGTTATTTTAAAATCATGCCACTATAAAGTAGTCTTTTGGTAAATGCTAGTTATAAGCTATTCTGTGTGGTATCACAATGGAATAAGAAAGGACTGCATAGACCAAAATGGACATACTGAAAGCACAATGTACCAAAAGAAAAGATCTCTAAATCACATGGATAAGTTACAAGCATTAGAAAGTTATTCTCACATAAGTGACATGTCAGATTTGAAAAATGGGTGTCTGGGCTAGGCGGCGCTCAGCCTGCAGGGAGCAACTGTCCGCAGCAGCCGATTTGCGACCCCACCCGGATAGACAGTCTGCTGGCAGCTCCATGAGTGACAGAGGCCCAACCACTCTGGACAGGGGGCGTGTCGCACCAGCCAATGGGAGGACCCGGAGGCCGCTCCAATCGGCTGCTGGGGCGGTGTCCGGGAATCACAGTTAGGCTATGTTCACACGACTGATTTTGGGACAGATTTCAGTCTGTATTGCGCGCCATACTGCGCGCAAATACGGCTGAAATCCGCCCCTCCTTTTTCCCCCGCCCTTGTGTACACGCCGTAGTTGTGGGCAAAATCCGTCCCGCAATTACGGCGTGAATCAGCCGCGTGAACATACCATGAATCAGCCGTGTGAACATAGCCTTAAACTCCCTGCAGGCTGAGTGCAGCGCCTGTGATATTCTCCTGGCTGCTTTCCATACCTGTGCTTATAGCTTGTTGTTTGCTTATCCGTGTACCAGACCTCTGCTTGTTTTTTTGACCCTGTCTTAGGCTCCGTTTTTGTACCTCGCTCCCGTTCGTGTTTGACCTCGGCTTGTTTACATTTTCTCTCTGGATCTGATTTGTGGCTTGGCGTTCCTTTATTGTTATTGATCCGGACTGTCTGACCTTTCTTCCTCCTGACGGCCCCAGCACTCTAGCAGCGCAGGGACTGTCGCCCATTTGGCATCTGTCGCCTAGGGCAGCACGTCAAGTAGGCAGGGACAGTGGGCTGAGTTCCAGTCAGGGCTCACTGTACCTCCCTTGACGTGACATTATCACAGGCCTTAAAAAGTTGCTATTCCCAGTTAAGATTTCATATATGTCTCTCTGGTTCGGGGAGTGCTTTTGTGGATTCTGGGTCAGCTTCCAATTTTGTAGATGCGTCCTTTGCCAAACGTCTGGGCCTACCTTGGAGACCGCTATCTGATCCCCTGCGGGTAGTGGCTATTGACTATACTCCATTGGCAAGGGGCATAATCCAACATTGTACTCCGGAGCTCGGGATGTTGTTAGGATCCATACATACCAAAAAGTGTATTCTATTTATCATAGAGGGGCTGCCCGCTGATGTAGTTTTGGGGCTGCCCTGGCTTCAGAAACACAACCCGATGTTTGACTGGAATTCAGGTGAATTAATCAAGTGGGGACAACTGTGTGTTGACAGATGTCTCCCTACCATACTGGGCAATACTGAGGTGGAGCAGATTCCTGTTTTCATTCGTGACTTTGCTGAAGTATTTTCTCAGAAACAGTCGGAGATACTACCCCCTCATAGATCTTACGACTGTGCCATTGACCTATTGCCCGGAGTGAGGTTTCCTAAGGGGAGGATATATAATCTGTCAGGTCCAGAGAGACTAGCCATGAAGCAATATATTGCAGAAAGCTTATAGAAGGGGCATATCCGACCTTCGGTGTCCCCTATGGGTGCAGGGTTTTTCTTTGTAGGGAAAAAGGATGGAGACCTCCGTCCATGCATAGACTACCATGAACTGAATAAAATAACGGTAAAAAACCAATACCCTTTACCCTTGATCCCTGATCTGTTCAATCAAATCCAGGGAACAAAGTGGTTTTCTAAGTTGGACCTTAGAGGGGCCTATAACCTCATCCGTATCCGAGAAGGGGATGAGTGAAAAACCGCGTTTAACACTCCTGAGGGTCATTTTGAGTATCTGGTGATGCCGTTGGGTTGTGTAATGCTCCCACGGTGTTCCAGAACCTGGTTAATGATTAACTAATTTCCATGAACTCATTGGTTGTTGTATGGTTGTTTACCTGGATGACATTTTAATCTATTCAGAAGATTGGTCGTCTCACGTTAAACACATACGACAGGTATTACAAATCCTGAAGGAAAATAGTTTATTTGCCAAGCTTGAAAAATGTGTTATTGGAGTGCAGGAGGTACCTTTTCTCGGGTACATCCTGACTCCTAACTTATTTCGTATGGACCCCTGTAAAATTCAAGCTATTTTTGATTGGGTCCGCCCTTCATCCCTGAAGGCCCTACAACGGTTCCTAGGATTTTCTAATTACTATCGTAAATGTATTCGTAATTTTTCTGTCTTAGGCCGTTGACTGACATGACTAAGAAGGGGGTGAAGTTCAGTAATTGGCAACCTGAGGCCATAGAAGTGTCAAGTTGATGATTTAGAGAAAGAAGGAATAAAAAACATTAAATCAGTTCTATCATCATATTTTTAACATTGAGTTAGTATTGAGCTGTAATTGCTTTCTGTCTGCCGTTATTTCAGATATCTTCAACACAGCTTTCCTTGAGACGGATGCAGTGCCTGATGCTAACAGCAAAGAAATTCAAGGCCTTCCTCCTCCCCCCAGATGATAGAGGAGAGTTTGGGAATGTGTCTTATCAGCTAATGCTTCATACGTACATGCAAATTATAACTTGTCTCTTAGCGACCACCAATTAACCAATCATGTAGTGATAAAATAGTCATGTGATTAAAAAGTTCTATTGGAATGTAATTTACTGTGATTAAACTTCAGATTTCATGTCCCAGCCAAGCGTTTGGGTCATGCTTCTCGAGCTCCGGCTGCCGGCAGCAATAATAATAATATAATTCGGAGGAGGTATTTAATTGGATAAGGGGTGGAACAAAGATAGATTCAACACCTGATTTAATCATCTTGACAGAAGCTTTTGAGAAACTTAAGCAGTGTTTTGTTTTAGCTCCTGTGTTGATTCAAGCAGATCATAGCAAACCCTTCGTCATTGAGGTTGATGCTTCCAAGTATGGTGCAGGAGCCGTCTTGTCTCAGCGGTCTGCTACTGTGACTAACCTTCGCCCTTGTGCCTCCTTTTCACGTAAATTTTCCTCAGCTGAAAGGAATTATGACGTTAGGAATCGGGAGTTGTTGGCTATTAAGTGGGCCTTCGAGGAATGGCACCACTTCCTCGAAGGTGCCCAGCATCAAGTTACGGTCCTTACTGATCATAAGAACCTTACCTTTTAAGAGAGTGCTAAAAGGTCGAATCCACGTCAGGCGCGTTGGGCATAATTTTTTACGCGCTTCAACTTTGTTGTTACTTACAGACCAGGTTCGAAAAATGTGAAAGCTGATGTGCTATCTAGAAGCTTCTGTGACAGCCACGCTTCCCAGGAGGATCCGGTACCTGTATTGCCCAAGGAGACTGTTGTCTCAGCCATTTCCCTTGATTAGGCCACTGAGATTAATACCCATCAGGATATGAGACCTGCTGATTGTCCTGTTTCAAAAGTCTTCGTTCCCACTCAGTACCGGCTACTATTATAAAAAGAATTTCATGATTCTGTTTTATCTGAACATCCTGGAGTGTCTGGCACAAAAAGGCTCATTTCTTCTATCTATTGGTTGCCTTTGTTATCTCGTGATGTTGAGGCCTATGTGGCATCTTGTGAAGTTTGCGCTTGGGCTAAGGTTCCCAGAACTCATCCTCCTAGTGAACTTTGCCCTCTACCTGTACCTGAACGTCCATGGACCCATATCTCCTTGGATTTTATGACTGACCTTCCTGTCTCGGAGGGCAAATCTGTTATTTGGGTGGGAGTGGACCATTTCAGTAAAATGTGCCATCTTGTTTCTTTAAAGGGGTTACTGTCGTCCAAAAAACTTGCTGAACTTTTTATTAAAAATATTGTCAAACTGCATGGTTTACCGGAAAATATTGTTTCAGATAGAGGGGTGCAATTCGTTTCCCAATTTTGGAGAGCCCTTTGCAAGAATCTGGGTATCATCCTGTCCTTCTCCTCTGCCTTCCACCCAGAGACTAATTGGTAGACAAAGAGGGTAAACCAAATGGTTACACAAAACTCCGTTGTTATGTGTCGGATCAGCAGGTAGATTGGGTAAAATTGCCATTAATAATCAGGATTGTAGCTCATCTGGTACCTCACCATTTTACTGTAATTATGGTTTTCACCCAAGGCATGCGTCATTTTCCAGTGCTACGTCTGATCACAGCGGGGTGGATGTTATCATTAAAGATCTGTGCACAGTCTGGGCCCAAGTTCAGAAGAACTTGGTTAAGACCCAGAACATCCAGAAGAAAAGTTGCGATAGACGGCGTCTTTGTTCTAGAGGTTTTGCTGTTGGGGATGGTTATCCACCGGAAACCTATGATTAAAAGTCCGCGATTTGTTGGTCCATATGTGGTTCTAGAAGTGGTTAATCCAGTGGCATATCGGCTGAAATTACCCTCTTGTCTCTGGATACACAACGTGTTTCATGGCTCTCTTCTCTAGAGGTTTATTCAGCCTGTGACTCCATCCTCTAGACCTCCTCCTCCAGTGTGTATTGAGAGGGAGTTAGAATACAAGGTTGCCCGAATCTTGGATTCCCGTAAGGTCCAGAGGTCACTACAGTACCTGGTTCATTGGAAGGGTTATGGTACTGAGGAGAGATCATGCGACATCCATCCATGCGGATCACCTGATAAGGGAGTTCCATGAGTCTCACCCGGACAAACCTATACCAGGGAAGGGTCCCGTGGCCCCTCCTAAAACGGGAGGTACTGTCAAGGATAGGCGGCGCTCAGCCTGCAGGGAGCAACAGTCTAAAGCAGCTGATTTGCGACCCCACCGGATAGACAGTCTGCTGGCAGCTCCATGAGTGACAGAGGCCCAACCACTCTTGACAGGGGGCACCAGCCAATGGGAGGACCCGGAGGCCGCTCCAATCGGCTGCTGGGGCGGTGTCCAGGAATCAGTTAAACTCCCTGCAGGCTGAGTGCAGTGCCTGTGATATTCTCCTGGATGCCTTACCTGTGCTTTTAGCATGTTTGTTTTGCTTATCCATGTCCAGGACCTTGCTTGTTTTCCTGACCCTGTCTTGCGCTCCGTTTTTGTACCTCGCTCCCGTTTGTGTTTGACCTCGGTTTGTTTACGTTTTCTCTCTGGTTCTGATTCGTTGCTTGGCATTACTGTACTGTTATTGACCCGAACTGTCTGACCTTTTCTTCCTCTTGACGGCCACCAAGAACTATTGCAGAGCAGGGACCTGGCTAGAATGGGACGATCCAGGGGAGCGGTGATTCACCAGTGGCCCCGATGCTCGCTGGGTGGCCACGTTGGGGACGGCAGTTCCGCCGCGGCCACCGGGGATTGTTTCCACCGCATCCGGTCACTGAACGCCCGGCACATGCATCCCGTGCGCTCAGAGACTAATGTCCCCGTACTCCGGAGCTCGCGGTGTCAGCGGAAGCAGAGCGAACGCTAGCGCTCGCTGATCGGCCTGGCAGGCCTAAGGTCCCTAGGCATTTTAGACTGCCAGGCACCGGCCCCTACTTGTGGGTCATAGGCGCGTGGTGACTTCACATAACACGCAGCCTTATGCAGGGCGGCAGTTGCGGCGGGGAGCGGGGGGGGGCCGGAGCGGTAGCATGGTGGGGGTGGCTGTTGTTTTTTTTTTTTTAAATACCTAAAGGGGGTGCTTGATACAGAGGGGGGCCCTGAATACCTAAATGGGGGCCCTGGCCTGATAACTTATGGGAGGGGACTTGTCTACCAAATTGGGCCCTGGCTACCTAAGGTGTGGGCCTGGCTACTTTTTGGGGGCCCCTGGCTACTCCATATTTGGCACCCTAACTTACCTTAAGGGGGGCCCAGACTTCCTAAGGGGGCACCTGGCTACCAAAGAGGGGCCGGAATACCTAAAGGGGGGCCCTGACTACATAGGGGGCCTCTTGACTACCTAAAGTGGGGCCCTGAATACTTATGGGGCAACTGGCTACCTAAAGGGGCGCCCCTGAACTACCTTATGGGGTGGCCCTGGTACCTAAGGGGGCCCTGACTACCAAAGGGGGGCCCTGCTACCTATGGGGGCCCTGATACTAATGGGGGCCCTGACCTGGACTCACCTAATGGGGCCCTGACTACCTAATGAGGCCCTGCTTCCTAATGGGGGCCCCTGCTACCTATGGGGTGGACCTGGCTACCTAAAGGGGGGCCATGTTACATAAAGGGGGGCCCTGGCTACCTAATGGGGCCCTGGTTACCTAAGGGGGCCCTGGCTACTTAGTGAGGCCCTGGCTACCTAAGGGGTCCCTGACTACCTAAGGGGCCCCTGACTACCTAAAGGGGACCCCTGACTGTCTAAAGGGGCCCCTGACTGTCTAAAGGGGGCCCTGACTGTCTAAAAGGGCCCAATGAATACCTACAAAACTAAGGGGACATGATTACATGCTTCAACTAGCTCTAAGGGCGGCGCCTGACTTCCTGCACACTAGCTAAAGGGGGTCCCCTAATGCCTGTATACTACCTAAAGGAGGCCTTACCTGCCTGGTTACTTATTAAGATGAAAACGTTAACGGACTGGTATACTACTTCATGAGAGATGCCCTACTGCCTGTATGAATATTAAAGGGGGGGTCACCTAACTGCTTGCAGTCCTATATAAAGGGGACCTAAACTACCTACAGCTTACCTAACTTGGGGGAGAGGAAATCCAGCCACCTAAGCCTAACTAAATGGACCTCAACTATTCCTATACCTACCAGCCTACCTAACTGGGGTCCACCAATCTAACTCTGTAGCCTATCAACTTGCCTAAACGCGGGGCCTGCTTATCTAAACTGGGGGGCTATATACTTACCTACCCACCCGTGTGCTAGGCAAAGAGAGTTATGGAAAGTTTGAGGCTATTTCTAAGATATTTGTTTTGTAAATTCTGCAGGAATGAGATGTGGCCGGGACAGCAGTCATGGGCAGGGTGTGGAACTGATGGAGAGGAAAAGGGATTACGTCCGACTCATTAGAGATGAGAGATCGACTCATCAGATGTGACATCTCTGGTGAGTCCCTGATTTCAGGGGTTATTTTACTTCTATATTGGATTAGTGCTTATTCACGGTAATTGATGTGACCTGAGCTGGTGGGTCTGACTTTATGGTGTCATACTCTATTTACTATTTGCCATAGGCAAACTTAAACTTTTAGTTCTCAATCTATTAAAACTCTAAATCGTTATCTTTTTTATGTATTAAAACTTAAACCTCTATACACACTATTTAAAAAACAAGATTTCTATCCTCTCAATTTATCCCTTCTAATTGTGATGGAATATAAGCCTTTTTCTATTATTCAAGTATGGTGCAGACCACCGACCTTTTAACAGGAGAACTTATATATTACAGTGATTTGCTAATTCCAAATTAAAGGAGTCCAAATCCTACACTTGGGCAATCTTCCCTAATCGGATGCATAAAAATATAAGGTTTCTGTGATAACCTCTGTGCAGCTGGTTGATCAGTATTGAAAGAGGTGTGAAATCACAATTTTAAAATGTCATGCCTGACCTCCCCCAACATGTTTTACAGCTAAACTGGTTTTCTTCATGGGTTAGAGGTGCGGTGGTTTATTGGTGGTGGTCCACAGACTTGAATTATAGAAAAGGGGAGTTATTCCTTCCAATTAGAAAGGGTATAACTTGAGGAGGTTAGGTTAATTGGGTTTTTAAATAGTATGTATAGAGGTTAGTGTTATAAATAATAAACGTTTCGTTTTAGTGTTTTATAGGATTGAAACTGATAGAGTTTAAGTTTGCCAATGCATAATAGTAATTATAGTGATCAAATGCAATCTCTGTTTCTTGTGAGTTTCCCATTTTTTGGAGACTAGGTAACCTTATGTAGGTCTCTAAATGGTGGTGTTGTCTGGTTTTACCTGAGTTGGGTGTCGGACCTCTTTCGTGGTTCTATATGTGGGCGGTGTTGTAGGTTATACCTGAAGCTGTGTTCTGATCACTATGTGGTCTCTATATGGCGGGTGTTTCTTGGGGTTATACATGAGCTGGTGTTTGACCACTATGTGGTCTTATTTGGCAGTGTTTTAGGTTATACCTGCGCTAGTGTCTGACCTCTATGTGTTCTCTTTTTGGCTGTGTTGTAGGTTATTCCTGAGCTGGTGTCTGACCACTATGTTACGTCGAAATCACCTAATTGAAGGCAATTATGCTATCTAACTCATACATGAAAAACTTTGAGGAATCTCGGTTCAAATATCTTGATAAGAAACTTGTTTAAGCTGCCTCACGACTTTCAACGTGGTCTCAAATCGGGCAAGTCCTATCTATATTTTCCTCTCTAAACAGAGCCAATCAGGCCTCTCACTGGTTCAACGACCTCCATATTCAGAGAGAAAAAATAACAAAAAACCAAACCTGCAAAGCTGACCTTCTTATGACAGCCTGTGAGTGTGGCGGGGACAGAATCCCTAAATGGATGCACCCTTCTCCTTTCAATAAGGTTAATAAATAATGTCACCAAAGTATAAAGTATGTTTCTGCTACCTATAATACATCTCTGAAAAAATCGTATGACATACCTGGGTGCCACTGGCAGGGGCTGCGGACACATGTTATTATACCTTGTATCTCACAGTCGACGCACAGCGGCCACATTTCTGCAAAAAAGTGCATAACTCTATAAATGCTTCTTTAGGGTGTCGTCTAGTGGTATTGCATCTTTTTGCAGAAAGAAATGTGCGCTGGCGGCGGTATGTGTGTGTACATGTTTATTAATTGTGTGCCGCAGCCCTGGCCAGTGGCACCCAGGTTTGCATTCTCGTTTTTTCAGAAGGAGGTGTTGTTGCAGAAAAAACATACGTGTATTCTTGGTCTTTGTACATTGATTATAAACGATTTGGAAAGAAGGGTGCTTCCATTTGGGTTTCTGTCCTCGCCCACTCTCACAGGCTGTCATAAGAAGGGCCTAGCAGCTTTGCAGGGTTTGGGTGGTTTTTTATTTTTTCTCTCTGAATAATGGAGGTCGAGTGACCACAGTGAGAAGGCTGATTGGATCGGTTGAGTGGTTAAAGATAGGATAGGAATGCCCGATTTGTGACCACGTTGAAAGTCTGGTGGGCATCGCTTAAAAATGTTCTGATCAAGATATGGTGAAAACCGAGGGAGAGTCTCAAAGTTTTTTCAGGTATGATAGATAGCATAATGCTTCTTTAGGGATTTCGACGTAGTGTTTTGCCTCTTTTTGCTGTAATATGTGCGCTGGCGGCGGTTCTGTGTGTGTAATGTTTAATTTCGATGTGTGCCGCAGCCCTTGCACCGTGGCACCCAGGTTTGCATACGTTTTATAAGTGATGTTTTTGTGTGCTGATACATTAATGTTATATTGGTGTACATGATTTTAACTATATGGAAAGGAAGGGGTTGCTTCCATTTTGGGTATCTGTCCCGCCCATCTCACAGCTGTCATAGAAGGGCAGCTTTGCAGGGTTGGGTGTTTTTTATTTTTTCTCTCTGAAATAATGGAGGTCGGTGACCCCAGTGAGAGGCCTGATTGGCTCGGTTGAGAGGTAAGATAGGATAGGACTGCCCGATTTGAGCCCACGTTGATGTCGTGGGTGGCAGCTTTAAACATGTTTCTGATTCAAGGATATGTGAACCGAGTGTCTCAAGTTTTTTCATGTATGATTGTAGCATAAATCTTCTTTAGGGGACTTTCGACGTAGTGTATTGCTCTTTTTGCAGAAGGTAAATGCTCGATGGCGGCGGTCTGTTTGTGTACATGTTATAATTACATGTGATGCCGCTGCCCTGACAGTGGCACTCTCCCAGGTTGCATACGTTTTTTTCAAGAGATGTTTTTGTGGCAGAAGATACAGCGTTATAACTTGGTGTCTTTGATTTTATCATTTATGGAAAGGATGGGGTTGCTTCATTTTGTGGTCTTCAGATGTCCAACGACCACACTCTCACAGGCTTGTCTTAGAAGGGCAGCTTTGCAGCTGGTAGGGTGTTTTTTATTTTTCTCTCTGAATATTGGAGGGTCGGTGTCCCCCAGTGAGAGGCCTGATTGGGTCGGTTGAAGAGAGTAATAAGATAGGGGATTGGGACTGCCCGATTTGAGACCACGTTTCGAAAGTCGTTGGGGCAGCTAAACATGTTCTGATCAAGGTTATGTGGAACACGAGAGTATCAAAGTTGGTTCTTGTTTTGATAGATAGCAATAAATGCTTCTTTTGGGATTTTCTCGACGTAGTGTATTGCTCTTTTGCAGAAATGTGCCGCTTGGCGGCGGGGTCTGTGATGTTGTACATTGTATAATTTTTCATGTGTGCCGCAGCCCGGCCAGTGGCAACAGGTTTGCATACGTTTTTTCAGTGATGTTTTTGTGTGCAGAAGAAACATACGTTATAATTGGTTGTACATTGATTTTAACCTATATTTAGAAAAGGAATAGGGGTGCCTTCCATTTTTGGGTTTCTGTCCCCGCCCACTCTCACAGGCTGTCATAAGAAGGGCTGACAGCTTTGCAGGTTTTGGGTGTTTTTTATTTTTTCTCTCTGATTATAATGGGGCGGGTGCCCAGTGAATGCATGATTCGGCTCGGTTGAGAGGTAATGATAGGAAGGGACTGCCCGATTTGAGCCACGTTGAAGAATGTACGTGGGCAGCTTATTAAACATGTTCTGTCTCAAGATATGTGAACCGAGAGTCTCAAAGTTTTTTCATGTTTGTAGATAGCATAAATGAACTTTCTTTTGGGATTTCGACGTAGTGTTTTGCTCTTTTTGCAGTTATGTGCTGGCGGCGGTCTGTGTGTGTAAATGTATATTTAAATTGTATGTCCGCCAGCCCTGCCAGTGGCATCACCAGGTTTGCATACAGCTTTTTTTCAAGATGTTTTTGTGTGCAGAAACTACGTTATCTTGGTTGTTATCATTGATTTTAAATATTCTGGTGAACGGGTCGCGCCGCCGGGTCGGTCCCGGGGAACGCGGTCGCCACCCGTGCCCCCGCGGCATGGTCCCCGGCTGGGGACGGGTTGCCGCCGCGGGTCCCCAATGCGACCGTGGCTGCTTCCGTTTCCGTTCCTCACATGTACCGCGCTCCGTTCGCTACGCGTACCACTGCTGGCCGGAATGGCGCAATGCGGCACCGTTCATGTAGATTTATATGGGACAGTGCGCCGGGTAATTGGGGGGGGGCTAATTGCCGGACGCTGTCTCTTTTTAAGGTTTAGGTCCACGTCACTTCCCCGCTGGATATTTGTTGCCCCGTTGCCTTTGGAATGAGTTCCTGTCGTCCCATTTGCTTGCCGTGTTTTTGTACCAGACCTTGTACGTTTCTCGTCTCCGAACCTTCTGCCGCCCTGCACCTGACCTTTTAGCATGTCTCGACCCCGACCATTGCCGCCTGCCTGCTGACCATACTGCCTGCCCACCACTACGCTCTTGGATTTCGTTTTTGTACCTACGCTGCTCCATCGGTGCCGCCGCAGGCAAGTACACGTCAGGGGGACGCCTGGAGCCTCAGCCGCAGCAAAGGTCCATCCCGCTTTGCGGCGGGCTTGGTGAAAAACCGGGGGGTTCTTTGATTTCCGTTCATGCGTGGCTTAGCTTTCATCGCCTGCGGTGGTCCTGGGGGATCACAATACCAAGTCGCTACAGTAAGATCCAGCCATGATCCCGCAAGGTGCCACATGCCAAAGCATTCCAGATATTACGACGGTTGTTGCCCAGCAAACGGGGGCATAATCAAAATCGCAACACAAACAAGGTCAGCAGTTGGGCCAGCTCACCGCCATGATGCTTCTGCTCTTAGCATCCCGCAGCAGCCTCCGTCTGTGGCTCCATCTACATCTGCGTCCTTGTGGCCACGTGGGACCCAAGATTCGGCTCCCTCTAACCCACTGCTAGCCGGGGACCCAGCTCTGCCGGGGGTTTCGTTAAGCAAGTGCTCTGATGATCGTGGAGCTGATGGCGGACCAGTTTCATTGGAGAGGTCTATATGTGGCCTTCGTGGTGTGCGCTACTGTCCGGGAAGGCCCTGATTGGGCAACCCCCCTCTGGGACAGGATACGACCCTGTGACTGCGGACCTAGATCTTCCTCCAGGAATTCCGCACCGTTTTTCGAGGAGGCCGGCGCGTGCTTCCTCAGCCACGGAGTCCGCCCTCTGGAGCTTCGCAGGGCGAGGGGGTCCTCTAGTGGCGCGACTATAGCGGTTCTTATTCCGTATCCTGGCTTCGGAGCTCGCGTGTGGAACGGTTGCTGCTCCTCTGCGCCTTCTTCAAAAAGGGTCTGTCCAGCAGGGTAAAAGACGCATTGGTGCAATGAGACCTCGTCCTCCCTGAAAGAACTAATTCCCTTGCCACTCTCCATCGATATCAGGTTTCATGACAGGCAGTGGTAGCTTAGCCAAGCAAGAGAGGCTGCTTCATCACTCAGCGTCCGGGAAATGCTCGCTCACTAGGTGCCGTGTGTGAGGCGGCTCTAGGTGCAGTGCCTCACGCTCCACGTTTTTTTTTTTTGATGATGCCCGCTGGAGGTGAAGCTGACGCTGGTTCTTCGTTCCGGCAGTTCGGCCTTCCTGGACAGGGGTCAGCAGGGGAACTTTATCCATGCCTATTCTGGTATCACGCGTTCAGCCGCGTTGCCTGTAGTCGCCTGGAGAGAGTAAACACTTTGCTGATTTCATAGTTAGTGGGGGTGCTCCTCAATGATCCCATCCTGTATATTACCAGGCCAGTTAGTTCTACGGGTGGGGGCCTCTACATAAGGAGAGATCAGGTTCCACGTCCTGTCCCGTCTTCCTCGCGATCCGCGCGTGGGTTCCCTGGCTGCAACGTCTATGCCCCTTGCCTTGGTTTGGTTGGGACTGCGTGAGGTCCTGCGTTGTGGGACAAGAATGCCAGAAGAACCTACTGCTTGGATGGGTTATCACACCCGCGGTGACCTACAACTTCTCGCACCGCTTGCCCCGAGCTTCTGCAGGTCTACCAGCGGAGCTACCAGGACTTTGGGGTTACGTATTCTCCCACGAGAATGGAGGCCGATACGCTGCAACCAAATCGGCCTTTCGACTGCCACATTGACCTTCCTTCCAGGCACAGTCCGACACGGGGGAATTAGGGTTCTACCCGCTTTCTGTACCGGGACTCCAGGCCATGTCGGCACTACATATCAGAAAACTTGCAGAAAGGGTTTTCCCGTATGTCTCATCACCTCAGCCGGGGAGCCGGTTATTTTTGTTGCAGAAGAAGGGATGGTTCCCTTCGCCCGTGCTTTATGGTCTACGGAGGGACTCAATAAATTACAACGTAAAGAAACAGGCTTCCTTCTCACGCGGATCGCACGCAGAGAGAATTTTTGGACGCCTCTTGGGGGCTTAAGTTGTTTCAAGCTTGGACCTGCGAGGTGCCCTACAATCTCATCTGATTCGGCAGGGGGACGAGTGGAAGTCGGCGTTTTTAATACCCGAGTGGGACTATTTGAATTATCTCGTTATGCCTTTGGGCCTTGACATAAGCTCCTGCTGTTTTCAAGAATTTGTTATCGTTGTCTTCCAGGGAAATCTCTCGAAGTGTCACTCCCCTGTGTTGTAGTGTATTGGATGACATCCTATTTTTTCCCAGATCTTACAGACGCAGCACGTAGTATCCAACGTGGCCGCACCAGGTTCACTGCGACGTCTCGCACGCTTATTCGTCTGTAAGACCAAGCTGGGTAAATGTTCATATTCCATCAGCCCAAGACTACCTTCCTCGGGTATATCCGTCAATGCCAAGGGCCTGATAGATGGACCAGCTTAACTCTCTGCGGTTACTCTGCAATGGCACTCGCACAGTCGGTTCTTCGGGCCTTCCGCGCTTCATGGGATTCAAGCGAATTATTACGCAATTTATTCCCACTTCTCACCTTGGTGGCTCCTATGTCGCCCTTTCTAGGTAGAACAGAAACGAGATGCTGCGTCTCATGTGGCTGACAGAAGGCGTTTGTGGTTGAAAATCTGCACAGTCGCACCACTGATCATGTTCTGGTCGGCCTGATTGCGAGAAGCCGTTTTCTTGTGGAGGTGGTTGCTTGATTTGTTGGGGGCAGGGGCATGGTCCTCACACAGATAAGGCACCAAGGGACAAGATTCTCACATGTGGGTTCATTCTCTAGACCTTTTTCGCCGCGGAGCGGGGTACTTTTGCCATTGGGTGCACCCGGGCGAATACTCTTGGCTTCAAGTTAGCAAACATGGAGGAGTGGCTCGACACTTATGATGGAGGGGATCGCCATACTTTAGACATTTTTACGGACCTATGAATTTCCTTGTATCTACAGAGGGCCCAGCGTTTGAATCTCGCCAAGCACGTTGGTCTCTCTTTTTCTCACGCTTGACTTTCGCATACATTGCAGATCTGCTTGAGAAACAAACAATCAAGGCTACGCCCTCTCCCGTGCCTCGGACTGTAGGACGGTGAAAGAACCGTGTCACAACACATCATTTCTCCCGACGATGGTTCACGTGGATCACCGCAGATCTCCAGAAACATCCCTACTGGAATGGACCTTCGTGCCGCCGCCTCAGGGTAATGATGGATGTTGGAATGGGGCCATAGCCTCTCTCTTGGCTGGTCATTACGGAGCTCGGAGTCCTACGTTTGATATCACCGGCTTACTGGTGGCGATCGCTACATGGCCTGAGTATGTTGTATAAGGGTGATACTTCACGCTCAGACTACATGTATAACATGTGTGCTACAGGAACAAAGGGTCCCACGAAAGGAGGACCGGACCCCTGGTACTCACCTTGCATCCACTGACAGTGCATGGAGATGCCTGGACGCACATAGCCCTTGAGATATTTCTTCTATGTTCTTCCGGAAATTCCTACGTTTGTATGGAATTCGGCATCAAATCTAGGGTGGTACAGACGAAGGTTCTCAATGATGTCCCACTTCTCGTATCCTCTCCAAGGGCCATGCAGTTTCAATCGAGTCATGCTCCCAACTATTTAGCCAAATCTGGTCTCCCGTAAATGTGTTCTCCGATACAAGGCTTCGTCTACCGTCACACATTGGCTTCTCAGCACCGCGGGGTGTCCAATTTGTTTACACTCGTTTTTTGGCTGTGCACTATGCTCCCGTCCTGCAATATTACTGGTCAAAAGACGGGACTTTTCGTCTGCATTCCAACCTGCATCGCCGGTTTTGGCGCCAGGTGGTTTTGGACTGAGGCGTGGCTGAACCTAGATTCTGGGGGAATACTCCTACGTCACTTTGTAATTTGTGGCCGTCAAGGAAATAAATGGGTAGTTTCCACTATACCAGAAACCCCGAACCTACTCCCTTGGGCCGTATTCTCGTACAAACCATGCGTTTCGGTGGCAAGCCGGCGTCTCATCCATTCTTTGTTATTCTATGGCCGCACTCCGCACCCCCCCCCTCCCCACTGCCCTACCCACTAATTCGGAGGGTGGTGCCCGCTGTCAAGACCATGTCCGGGATCTATCAAGGCCATCTGGCAGGAGACGGTCGTTCCATACTTCGGGACTCTGCCCGTATGAAGACTCAGGCTGATAAGAGGAGAAGACCCGCCCAAACATCATTCCCAGGGGACAAAGTTTGGCTCTCCTCAGGTACGTGCTGTTGAGGGTTCCTAGTCTCAATTATTGGGACCCTCGCCGTCCTCGGTCCCTTCATGGTTCTTCACAGGCAGTGTAACGAGTGCGGGTGACGTATATGAACTCCCTGCACCTAATTCAACTCCGGCATCCGTCATCGCATTACATGGTCTCCTCCTTAAGCCGCTGGGTCCTGTAACCGTTTCTCTATCAGGGAATGTAACTCTTCCCCTGTTGCCAAGTCCCGCCGCACATTCTTTGAGGTAAAGTAAATCTTGGAGGAATGAAGACGGTCAGAGGGATGCGCTTCTTCCTCGAGGATTGGGAAGGGCATTCGGACCGTGCGAGAGGTCCTGGGAGCCTGAATGCAACATACTGAATTTTTCGTAACCTCCTACTCAGGTTTGCTGCATCTTAAAATGGAGGGGAGGGCTAAGGGGGGGGGTACTGTAACGGGTCGCGCCGTCGGTACGGTCCACTGAGACCGCTGGTAGCACCGTGCCCCCCGCGGCTGGTCCCGGGCGGGGACGGGTTGCCGCAGCGGGGTCTTACCACTGTCGCCGTGGTCTGCATCTTCCCGTCCCGTCATCCTCACCTGACGCGACTCCCGTTCGCTCGCGTAACCTGCTGGGCCGGAATGCGCGATGAGCGGCCACTAGCGCAGCGCAGCATTGCGCTCGTTTCATGTAGATTTAAAGGGACATGTGCGCCGGTTATTGGCGAATTTGACGGACGCTCTGTCTTATTTAAGTTAAGGGTCCAACGTAACTTCCCCGAGGATCTTTGTTGCCCCGTTGCCTTTAGGCGATAGAGTTCCAGTTAGTCCATTAGCCTTGCCGTATTTGTACCAGACCTTGCTACGTTTCCTAGTCTCCGAAACTCTGCCGCAAGAACTGACCTTTTGACTGTCAATCGTACCACCGAAAAAATTTGCCGCCTGCCTGACCATACTGCCGCTGCCCACCACTACGGACACTACCTGGATACGTTTTTTGTACCTCGCTGCAACTCTTTTGGATGCCGCGCAGGCAAGTCTCGTCAGGGGGGACGGACTGGTAGCTCAGAGCCCGCAGCAATGTCCTTCCACGCTTTTGCAGGCGGGGGCTCTGGTGGTGAAAACCGGGGGCTACTTAGATTTCCGTTCCCTAGCGTGGCTTTGGCTATCATCGCCTTTTGCGGTGGTCCTGCGGAATACCACTACCAGTCGCTTACATATGGAAAGGAGGGGTTGCTTCCATTTTGGGGGTCTGTCCAGCCCCACTCTCACAGGCTGTCATATCAGAAGGGCTGAAGCTTTGAGGTTGGGTGGTTTTTTTTATTTTTCTCTCTGAATAATGGAAGGTGTGACCCAGTGAGAGGCCTGATTGCTCGGTTGAGAGGTATAGATAGGTTAGGACTGCCCGTATTGGAGACCACGTTGAAAAGTCCGTGGGCAGATGAAATAATGTTCTGATCAAGATATGGTGAACCGAGAGTCTCAAAGTTTTTTCAGGTATGATAGATAGCTTAAATGCTTCTTTAGGGATTTCGACGTCGTGTATTGCTATTTTGCAGGAATGTGCCAGCTGGCGGCGTCTGTGTTGTACATGTATAATTAATGTGTGCCGCAGCCCTGCCAGTGGACCCTGGTTTGCATAGTTTTTTCAGAGATGTTGTTAGTGTGCAGAAACATACGTTATACTTGTGTGCTTCATTGATTTTTTAACCTATTGGGAAGGTAGGGGGTGCTTCCATTTTGGGTTCTGTCCCCGCCCACTCCACAGGCTGTCATAAGAAGGGCATCTTTGTGGTTGGGTGTGTCAATTTTTTCTTCTGAATAAGGTGGTCGGTGTGGACCAGAGTTTGGAGGCCTGACTTGGCTCGGTTAGAGGTAAAGATAGGTAGGACTGCCCGATTTGAGACCTCGTTGAAAAGTCGTGGGCTGCTTAAACATGTTCTGATCAAGTCAAGATATGTGACGGTGTTCAATAGTTTTTTCATGTATGATAGATAGCATAAATGCTTCTTTAGGGATTCAAGTAGTGTATTGCTCTATTTTGCAGTAATGTGCAGACTGGCGGGCGGGTTCTGTGTGGGTACATGTATAATTACATGTGTGCCGCAGCCCTGCCAGTGGCACCCAGGTGTGCATTCGTTTTTCAGGTTGTTGTTGTGTGCAGAAATCATAAGGTATACTTGGTGTCATTGTTTTTTACCTATATAGGAAAGGAGGGGTGCTTCCATTTTGGGTGGTTTCTGTCCCCGCCACTCTCACAGGCTGTCATAAGAAGGGGCAAGTTTGCAGGTTGGGTTGTTTTTTATTTTTCCTCTCTGAATAATGGAGGGTCGGTGACCAGGTGACGAGGCCTGATTGGCTCGGTTTTGTAGAGGTAAAGATAGGATAGGACTGCCCGATTTGAGACCACGTTGAAAGTCGTGGGCAGCTTAAACATGTGTTCTGATCAAGATATGTGAACCGGAGAGTCTCAAAGTTTTTTCAATGACCACTATGTGGTCTCTATTGGTGATGTTGTAGGTTATAATGAGCTGGTTGTCGGACCCATCTGTGCTCCTCTATATGGTGGTGTTGTAGGTTATACTCTGAGCTGGTGTTCTGACATACTATGTGTCCTCTATATGACGGTGTTGGTAGGTTATACCTGAGATGGTGTTGGACCCTAGTGTGGTCTCCACTATGGGCGGTGTTGTTTTGTAGGTTATATCTGTGTGGGTTTAGTGGCTGCATACATGTGTCCTGATTTGTAAGAGTAGGGAACACTGGGCCTGTGATAGGTATATTTACACTTTTATTTTGTTGCTGGTTTTATTTTAGAAGGTGTGGGCGGTGCGTGACCAAGGGGAACGTTGGAGGGGGGGTATTGTACGTGGGCAGGTGGGGGATTGGATGAGGTCTTATCCCTGTTGTCTATGATATGTTAGACTGACAAATGGTCGTGACTAACTTGCTATGTAATACTCAATACAGTTCTGTTTTGCACACTTGTATTATGTGGTTAATTCATGGGAGCATTTATGTTTGAGAGGCAGGTAATATTTTCATGTTTTTTTTTTTTTACAGTTGATAGGGATGGGCCACAAGGATCAATTCCCTGTGGCCCTAGACCTCCTAGTCGACACTGGAAGGGATGTTGCACAGTTGGCGTATATGCTGCTAGGGCTCAGCACGTCAAGTAGGCAGGGACAGTGGGCTGGGTTCCAGTCAGGGCTCACAGTACCTCCCTTGACATTGACAATGGGGCTCTGTCATAAAAGTCAAAACTGTGCTTGTACTTGTATGTGGTTAGAGGCATGGCCTGTTGTGATGTCATGCACTTCGGTGTGCTAAGCAGCATGGCTTAGTGAAATGGCATTTGCCGGGGCGTGGCGCAGCCTGAAGTGTCTCTCTTTGCATTTGCTAAATATGGTGAGAGATTAACACGATTGGATATAAACATGATTATCATACAGATAGGTAAGTATAGATCTTTGTATAAATATGATAATATAAATAATAAATGTATACAATTATCAAAACATATATCATTTCATATGTGTATACACCTACTGCACCTTCCTCCTTTAGCCGAAATGCTTGTCATGGGTGGTCCCGCAGCCGTGGGTCGTGCTGCGGGCGCACCCATGTCTGCCCCGTGCCCCCCTGCCCTGGGGACGAGTGCCACCACGGTCCGCAGGTGGGGCCGTGGGCGTACTCGCCCCCCAAGCGTTTCCACTTACCCTGCCATGCTCCTGTATCCACGCAGCTCTTTGCCGGCTGCTGTGCTTGCTCGAGGCACTTCTTTGAAATTTAAAGGGCCAGCGCATCAGTAATTGGTTATTGGTGGCCGCTGGTCCTATATGAGTTTTCCGCCCCGGCACTTCCTTGCCGGATCTATTGTGCCCCTAGCTTTTAGAGAAAGCATTACTAGTGCGTCCTAAGTCTTCTTCGATATTCTGACCTCTCGCTACGTCTCCTGTCCTCGAACTTTTTCCGCCTGCTCTGACCTTACCGCCTGTCCCCGACTACGTCTACACCTCACGATTTGGTACCACGCTCACCCTTGGCTGCCACCGCAAGCAAGACACGTCAGTGGAAGCGACCTGGTAGTTTCCCCCCACAGCAAGTCCATCCCGCTTTGCGGCGGGCTCTGGTGAATACCGGGTGCTATTTAGACTCCGCTCCCTGGCGTGGCTTACACCATCGCTTGCGATGGTCCAGCGGATCCACAACTGCTGTCCGTAACAGTTAGATCCGGCCATGGATCCCGCCAAGGTGCCTCTACCCAGTGTTGCGGATCTCACGTCCATTGTCGCTCAGCAGTCGCAGCAGATTGCACAACAGGCACAGCAGTTGGATCAGCTGTCCGACATGGTGCGACAGCTCCTTACGCCTCCGCAGCAGCCGCCATCTCCACCGGTGGTTCCTCCTACGCCTCCTGTTCCGCTGGCTTCAGTGGATCCCAAGCTTCGTCTCTCTCTACCATCTAAGTTCGCCTATCCAGCAGGGTTAAGGACGCACTGGCCGCTAGAGACATTCCGTCCTCTCTGAGCGAACTCATCCACCTGGCCACCCGCATTGATGTGCGTTTCGCCGAGAGACAGGAGGAGCTTCGCCAGGAACGAGACACCGTTCGCCCCCGCCGTCTGCCTCGGCTAGCCCCTGTGTTCCAGAAGCTCCCACGGCCAATACCGCAGTCTCCCAGTGAGGAACCCATGCAGGTGGACCGGGCTCACTTATCGGACCAAGAGCTATCCCGTCGCCGTGTATAGAATCTTTGCCTGTATTGTGCTAGTCCTGATCATCTCCTCAGAGGTTGACCGCTACATCCCCAGCGGTCGGGAAACGCTTGCACCTAGGTCCCGAGGCGCCCATAGGTGCTAATTCTTCCTCTCCATGTCTGACGATGCCAGTACAAGTCACGACTGATGCTGGCCTCTCGTTTCAGGCCCCTGCCTTCCTGGATTGTGGGTCTGCCGGGAACTTTATCCATGCCTCCCTGGTATCCCGATATCGCCTGCCGCTGGTCCGGCTGGAAAGACCTCTGGTGATTTCTTCCGTCAGTGGGGAACTACTGAGCGACTCCGTTCAGCACATAACCAGGCCGGTGTCTCTCCAGGTGGGGGCTCTGTACAAGGAGAAGATTGCCTCCCACGTGCTATCAAGGTCTTCTTTGGCGATCCTCTTGGGGCTCCCCTGGCTGCAACACCATGCCCCTACGCTCGACTGGAAGACCGGCGAGGTCATCCGTTGGGGACCGAATTGCCGGAGTCAATGTCTGGTCGCACCTTGCCCGGTGCGTGCCATCTCTCCGCAGTCATCTCCCAAACCTCTGCCAGGCCTGCCAGCGGAATACCAAGACTTTGCGGATGTGTTTTCTGAAAAGGAGGCCGAGATGCTGCCGCCCCATCGGCCTTATGACTGTCCAACTGACCTTCTCCCTGGGACCAGTCCCCCTCGAGGCAGGGTCTATCCGCTATCCGTACCTGAAACTCTGGCCATGTCGGCCTATACAAAGTGAATTTGGAGAAGGACTTTATCCGCAAGTCTTCTCCAGCTGGAGCCGGTTTCTTCTTTGTTGAGAAAAAGGATGGTTCTCTACGCCCCTGCATCGATTAACGGGGCCTTAACAAGGTCACCGTGAAGAACCGATATCCGTTACCTCTAATTTCGGAACTCTTCGACCGGCTCCGGGGGGGCCAAGGTCCTTTCTAAATTACACCTGCGTGGCTTACAACCTCATTAGAATCAGAGAGGGCGATGAATGGAAGACGGCCTTTAATACACGTGACGGGCACTTTGAATACTTGGTGATGCCTTTTGGATTATGCAACGCTCCAGCCGTCTTCCAGGAATTCATTAATGATATCTTCAGAGACCTCCTCTATTCCTGTGTCATCGTCTACCTGGACAATATACTGATCTTTTCTCCTGATCTTCAGACCCATCGGGTGCAAGTATGCCAGGTACTAAATCATCTCTGTAGTAATCGGTTATACGCCAAGTTGGAGAAATGCCTTTTTCATCAGGCAGAATTGAAATAAGTCATGCTGTCAGGAACCTCCTGCAATGACTTGGAACTTGTTTACTGTGTTTGCCCTTAAGTTTGCCCTCAGTCAAGATGGTGGATCGTGTCTCAGCTGGGTGCCATCTTGTTTCCTGTTTGTCAGCATATATAAACTCCTCAAGCCTGTTACTCATTGCTTGAGTATTGTGTTTAAGCTCCTGCTGTGCAGTCCTCTAGCCTGGAACTTGCATTCCCGTTAGTTCCTCTCCTTTGCGGTTTACCCTGCAAACTTCTAATACCTACGTGTCATTCAACTGTGCTCCTCCTGACTTTGCCTAGGATCCAGTCTACATCTCTGCTGCCTCCTGTTCCAGTCTGCATTGGCCTTCGCTGTGTTCAAGCCAGTCCTAGCCATTGGATTCCAGCTGTATCCACTAGTATCGTGACAGGATACTCAAGCCACAAAATGGAGTCCGCTGGGGCGAATCCGGAAGCTCGCATCAAACAGCTTCAGACTGCTATGGCTAACAGCGCACCGAGATAAAGCATTGAAAGTCAAATTACGCTTATAAAGGGCCCGATGGCCATAAATCCAAGTGTATGGACAACGATTCGGGAACAAGTAAAAAAACATCATGAAATTTATCCGACCGGATGGTCCATCTGGAGAGTCAAGCCTCGGGGACCACCCATTTCCCGGTGCCTGTCATGAGCCCGAAATTGCCACCCTTCAGTTTTGGCGGAACCGACAAATTCCGGGGGTTTCCTAATCAATGTGGGGGCATATTCACCAAACCCTGCGCTTTTTCCTACCGACGATAAAAGGGTCCTGTGTATCTTTATCTGCTGACACACAAAGCCATTGCCGGGGGGGGGGGGGGGGCCCTTTAATTAAAACCAAGACGCCCGGCTGAATCCCCGGGAAGAGTTCATCGACGCCATGAGTCAGATGTTTGACGACCCCAAATCGCGGTGCACGGCGAAGCCAATCAAATCCTTGCGCCAAGGCAAACCCCCATTTCGAGTATCCCCAGGGATTTTCAAGAGGGGGCAGTCGACCCAACGGAATACCAGCAAAATTTGTCTTTTTTTAGGAAAGGATAGCATGCTAAAGGATGAACTTGCCCTGCAGGGGCCCCCTTTATTTTTGGTCCTCATTAATCACTGCACCCGAATATACCCGACGTCTAAACGACACAGGAGAGTGGGCTACTCTAAATTTTTGATCCCAAAGGCATCCTCCCCGGGCCCCCTTCATTTTCCCCCAAGGGCACCTCAAGGGAAGATCCACAGAGAGAGGAATTGAGCCTATAAAACGATTCCAATAAAAGCTTTGGGGCAGGGAAAGAAGGGAGCATCGCTCCGGGAAACCCCATGCTTCTTTGTGGAAAGTCTACCACTTTCTTACAACTGCCCAGCCGCCCCCGGGAGATTGGGGCAGCCATCAGGGATCCTGATCCTCAGATGAAAAAACCATTGCTTCAAACCGAGTTATCTGAAAGAGCAGTTGTCCTTTTCCATCTCATCATGGCACCCATATTAAGAAAGAAACAAAGACTCTCATTGCTTCCTTCCCATCAATTTTCCTGGTTTTAACTCTCAATGGGTATCACCTCAGCTTGGTAGACTGGGGGGCGAGTGGCAATTCATGGCCCTTCCCCTTTGCTCAGAAGCAGGGGTTAAATCCAGAAGAAACCTCACCTGTGGTAATGGAAACTGTAGAGGGATCCCACTGAACCAGGGCCAGGGGACCAAGAGACAGAACCACTCGAGATCTTTTATGAAAACCCATCATCGTGAAGCCCTTCTTTCCACTGATCTTTTTCTCCACATTTTCCCTGTCATCCTAGCCTACCGGGGTTTCAACACAAAACCCCAATTTTCAACGGGGAAACCAAGGAATAAGCTTCCCAAAGGGGTTTCCTTTCCTCAGCCCCTGAAAAAGGGCCCCAAAGATCCAGCTCAAGACAACAAAATATTAAGCTACCCTCGAATACGGGAATTTGCAGACGTCGCAGCAAACAAAATGCAGACCAGCCCCCCCCAAAACATCGACCCATGATTGCCCCATAGACTTGCTCCAGGTTCACCTATACCTTTGGGAAACATTACCCTTTGGGCGGGTCCTGATTAAAACCCCCTCAAGGATTCATAGAAGAAAATCGGGCAAAGGGGTTCATCCCCCATCTTCCTCACCAGCGGGGCCCCCATTTTCTTTTTTAAAAAAAAGGAGGGTTTCCTTTAAAGCCTTGTTTGATTACAAGAATTTAACAAAATTACCAAAAAAAACCGTTATCCTCTCCCATTATCCCTGGCTACGGGAAGATAACGACATGCAAATTTTTTTCCAAATTAATTTTCGAGCGCCTATAACTTGGCCGTACAATCTGGAGATGAAGGAAGACGGTTTTTTTAGGTCACGTTACGGACATTTGAATATTTGTTATCCTTTTTTTTGGCCTTTTGTAAGCCCCTGCCCCCTTTTCAACATCTCGTCAATACATCTTCAAGCCCCCTCTTGGACCAGTTCATTGTCACATCTGGACGATATCCTGATTTTTCTCCAACTAAATGGTAAACACCAAGACATGTCAAGGTTGTTCTGGAGGGGGGCTAAGAGAGAACCAACTTACTTTAAGATTGAAAAATGTGAATTTCATCAACCAAGATCCAATTCCTTGGTTTATAAAATTTCACCTCATGGTCTACAGATGGACTCTAGAAGAAAAAGCAATAATAGACGGCCTACCCCCAAAACTAAAAGATGTCCAACTTTTCATAGGTTTTGCCAACTTCTATAACGCTTCATCAAGAATTTCTCGGAAATAATTTCCCCTCACACAGTTGACTAAGAAAAAATGCTTTTGTTTGGTCCCCCAAAGGGCCAAGAATCCTTCTCTTTCTAAAGTGCAAGTTCACACAGCCCCGTTTTAGTTCACCTGACCCGAACCGCCTTTTTTGGGGAATGGATGCTTCAGACGTGCTGTAGGGGCATTCGTCTCAGAAAAACGGGAGACAAGAGTTTATTAATCCTTTGCATTTTTCTCCCCACGTTTAATAAAACTGCTGAGAGAATTAGATGTGGGAAATAAAGAACTTTAGCTATTGTGCAGCCTTTAAGGAATAGAACCCCCTTCAAGAACCTCACAGCAAATAATTGGCTTACTGATCACCCAAGTAAACTGGAATTCGTTAGATCGGCCAAGTGTCATTCCCCGCCAAGCTCGTTGGATTTTTCTTAATCATTCAACTTTGAATCTCGTACAGGCCCGGATCCCCTAAGGCAAGGCGGAAAAAAAAGTTTGTGTTTTCCCAAGGGTTCAACTCCTACATTTCCCCCTAAGACCATTTTCCTGTTTTAATGTGGTGGGGGAATCCATAAAAAAACTTGTTAAAGAATAAAAGGCCTAAGACACCGACCCCAAAGTCCCAACCCCTATATTTTCAAGGTACTTTTAAAAACAAGATGTGAACCCCTAAGCCACCTATATACCCGAAAAAGTGAGACTGAAGATTCCCGGGCAGCCCATGATTTTCCAAGATTGCCCCTTCACAAAGGATCGAAGACCAAGAATTTTATCCCATTCTTCTTTGGGGCCCAATTTCTCAGGGGGTGAAAAAAGTATGTAGCACTTGTACATCTGTGCAAAATGCAAGACTCCACGTTCTTTTTACCCCGGGGCCTCTACAGCGCGGGGTTCCCTTTTTCCCCCTCGCCCCTGGGTTCGATTTCCATGGACTTTGTCGTGGACACCTACCTCAAGGGGAAGAATACTTTCTCGTGGTAGTTGACCGGCCCACCCAAGGGTGCACATTTCATCCCAAAACGGGGCTACCCTCTGCAAAACACTGGGGGATCTCATACTTCAAAAGTGTTTTCCCTTCATGGGGTCCCGATGAGGTTGTCTCGGACGTGGGGTGCAATTTACATCAAAATTTTTTTGGCGGAGTTTTTTGCTCGCACTGGACATCATATCAAACTATCAACCGCCTTTTCCCCCCAAATCTAATTGACAGACTGAAGCACAAAAGCCCCGGAACAGTTCCTCGATCTAAATTGCCCCTACAAATGACTGGGTTGATCGCTCCTGTGGGTGAATTTTCGTACAACAATTCCCAAAATGCCTCCACCAAACGACTCCCTTCTTTTCAAAAATTTTTGGGATAAAACCAACCAAATTCTTCCCCAAATTCCCTGTTTCCACATATTCCAGCCTTTCGGAAAGGTTCGAACAGCCAAATTTCAACAAAATAAAGGGCCCCTAGAGGGGCTCAAGAAAACTACGGGGCAAAGCGTCTAACCAGCCCAACTTTTTAAGGTGGGGGAAAGGTAGCAAAATACCAGAAATTTGAAACTTAAAAACCTCACCAAAAAATTTGGGAAAAATTTTTGGGCCTAAGGGAACAAGATAAAAGTCCAGTACTTTTCGGGGCCCAACTCCATCACAGAAGACCTCCGGTTCCATGGTTGCCTACTAAAACCTGTGTGCCCAAACCCTTTCCAGGACGTTTTTCTCCCCCCTCCTAGCATGGAATTGAGGGCAAAACGTTTGTTTAGAAAAAACTAGACCAAAATTTCGAAACCACACAAAACCCTTAAGTCAAGGGAAAAGGGCCCGAAAAAAATTCGTGGAACCAGGGTAACATCAATGCCCTAACATAAAACAATTTCACAAGACAATCCGGAGAGACCGAGCCAGGAAACGTCCCGAGGGGCCGCTGTTTTGGGGGGGATAAAGTCAGGAACCCCCTGCAATTGACTTGGAACTTTTTTTCGTGTTGCCCCTTAATTTTTCCCCTCAGTCAAGAGGGGGATCGTGTCTCGCTGGGGCCATTTTTTTTCCTGTTTGCAGCATATATAAACTCCTCAAGCCCCGTTACTCATTTCTTGGTATTGTGTTTAAAGGGTCCTGCTGGCATCCTCAGCCTGGGAAATTTCATTCCCCTTAGTTTTTTTCCCCTCCTTTGGGGTTTACCCGCAACTTCCAATACCTACGTGTCTTCAACTGGGCTCCCCTACTTTGCCTGGATCCAGTCTACACTCTGCGCCCCTGTTCCAGCTGCATTGGCCTTCGCTGTGTTCAAGCCCCTACCTTTTTGGATTCCACTGTACCCCTAGTATCGTGACACTGCCACCAAAAAAAAGGTGGGGGGGTCGGTAAACAGGCCCAAAAAACCAACATAACAATAAAAAAATATGCACCGCAACCCTTGCTTTTCACAGGGAAAAAAAAAGGGTTTTATTTTTTAAAAAAAAACAAAATTTGCCCCGCCCAAAAGGCCCCCCAAACCTAAAACATTACTCACAAACAGGATTAAAAATTGTAAGGGGGGAAAAAAAAAATTCCAATTTTTACTTTTTCCCCCAGGTTTATCAAAAAAACTGCGATGATTTTTCCTCAACGGAAGGATAAAGAAATGGGGGTGCAAAGGAGAAACTCCGGAACCCCCCAGGGAAAAAGGCTTTCCGGGGCCAGGCTCATAATTGGTTTTGCTGGCCGGCTGGTTTCAAAAAGGTTTTCCGCCCCGGCACTTCCTTGCCGGATCTATTGTGCCCCTGCCTTTTGAAAACGTTCCTAGTGCTTCCTAAGTCTTTTTTGGTATTCGACCCTTCGCTACGTCTCCGACCCGAACCTTTTTCCGCCTGCCCTACTTTACCGCCTGTCCCCGACTACGCTAAACGCCTCACGATTTGGGGACCACGCTCACCCTTGGCTGCCACCCCGCAAGCAATCACTCAGTGGAAACGACCTGGTAGTTTCCCCCGCAGCAAGTCCCCCTGCTTTGCGGCGGGCTCGGGGAAACCGGGGGCTCTTAGACTCCGCTCCCTGGCGTGGCTTACACCATCGCTTGCGGTGGTCCAGCGGATCCACAACCGCTGTCCGTAACAATGCTGATCAAGTAGACCACAAATTGCTTGAAAGCTCAAAATCTCCACAGTACAAGGCCCATTAATTATATCCTGGAATTAAGTGTTGTATATAATAAACTATAAAAATTCATACTGTAGTAATGACTCCTGGCAATGCCCCTACTCCAACACACATTTTGTCAGTGCTTTTGTCCAACTACCCTGCACAAGGGCATGACTGAAATGGGTAATGACAGTGGCATTTGTTTTGTGATTCAGTTACATTTTAATAAGTAGACATTCACACAGCAATGACAAAATACCAGTCGGATTTTCCAACCAGTATTTTGTGATTTTTTTTTGACAAGGGAAAGGGGGACGGGCAAATTCCTCCCAGTTTCCCGCTTTCCCTCACCCCCCTTTAAAAAACCCAAAAAAACTTTTTCATGTTCTCCCCAAAAAATCGGGCAGAAAAATTTAAAACATGTTCAAAAAATTTTTGCTTCCAATTTGGTGGTGAAAAAAACCCGCCCGGGGCAAAAGGGTCACTGCCCGGATTTTGAAAAAGGTTTGCCCAAGTCGGAAGGGTTTTTTCAAATCCAAAAAAACACTGGTAAACCCCGATTTGAAAACCCTTGTCCCTGGGGGGAAACAAACCCCCTTTGGGGAAGTACTTTTTTTGGTTAGTATAAAAAAGTCTGCAGATAAGAGCCCGGGAAAAAGGCCCCAACCTTACATTTCACGGGGCCTTTGAACGTCCCCCCGGCTTGTTTGTCCTTTTTTTCTAATCTTGGAAATTTAAAACCCTTTTTAAATTAAAAACCCTTTAATGGAAAACAGAAAAAAACCGGCTTTCCGAAACACACCCAGTGCTCCACCTAACAGCAATGTGCTATTTATCACATAAACCTGTCACAGTCCCCACAGCAAGCAACTGAATAAATTTTTAGTCTTTGCCCAAAAAACAAATTTTACGCCCACTTGTAATCTTAAAAACCCCAACCCCGAATTTTTGCTGGGATTTCCCACATCCCATTTTTTGGGAAGGGGAGAGAAAAAAATTTTTAAGAAAAATTGGGGGGCCTATTTTAGGAAAATGAAAAAGTGCCCCCCGGGCCCCCATTAAAAACCCCTTTAAAAAAATGAATTGGGAAAAAAAATAGAAAAAAAACAAAAGGGGGGCATTTAGGGCCCCTGTGACCCAATAGAAAAAAATTTTAAATTGGGGCTGACAAAGTTTCAAGTGCGGGTTTATGCACCATGGGGGGGAAAAAAATCCATTCCATAAATTACTTTTTTTTTTTAAAAATTTGGCCCCCCCAAAAACGGGGGGAAGGGCCCAAATACTGCAAAAAGCTAAGAAATTTTTTCAAAATTGCATGGCATTAAAAATTAAAGGGATGCTTTACTTGTAGGGGTTTTTCTCACTACAAAAAATTCCCTTTTTATGTTAAAACTTGCAAAAACAAGTCACTTTACAATATCTGTCAAATTTAAAAGTGTCCAAACCTATTCTGAATATCCCTCTTGTATGGGCTGCATCAGCTCCTCAGGTCTATGGGTTTAAGACTCTTTTTATCTCTCTCCGATAGGCGGGCCAGCCGGGTTTTTGCTTTTTGCTACGGGCCCTGGTTTTAAAACGCAGCCTATGGAACCGGTAAACACCCCCCCCTAAAATTTCCCCCAAAGTTTGGAAACCCCGGGGGAAAACGGGGGACTGAGGTGAGATGAATTGATATAGTGAGACAACCCCTTTAATACAGGCCTTTTTGCTACTTCAACTTGCTCTTTTGTCTCCTTGGTTAAGGAACCACCACTATGTGCTTTCAGGGGGTGGGGGGGTTAATGAAAGCGATAGCTCACTTTTTGGGCCCAAAAACCCCTTACTTTTTTGCTTCAAAAAAACAGGCAGTACAGGCAAGGGGGGGGTTTGAATTTTCCCAAAAAAACCCCGTTGGGGGCCCCATTCCCCTGTTTTGTAAGTGCGTGTTCCCGATACTGTTTTTTGGGGAGAAATTTTCCCAAAAAAACATTTTGTTGGAAAACCATTGAGACAAAGAGAAATTTAAATGGTGAAAAAAGGGCCCTGTATTAGGAAAAGCTTGCTTTTTTTTAATAACATGATTTTAAAAATTTGCTAAAAAAGAAATTGGCCCTTCCTGCAACATTTGTTGTGATGGGAATGCCCCTTTGAATGTAGCAGCCAGTGTCAGGCAGCAGCTTTAGGGTTTTATTAAAAAAAAGCAAAAAATGCACAAAAATGAGAACAGTATTTTAAATGTTTAAAAAGGTTTCCAGTGCCCCAAATTTTACATGCTTTTTTATGACCCAAAAACAACATATTTACATGGAAATTTTATGATGAGGGCAAATTGGGCAATCAGTGTGGGAAATGGGGGGTCGGGGGCCCACGGGGGAAATTTAAATTTTGGGGGGGCCCCAATCCAAAACTGTACAGAAAATTTTTCCCGGGACCTCTCGGACATAAAAAAACCCCTTTTTTTACCACATAATACAGTTTTGCAAAACAAAAAACTTATTGTGAAAGTAAATAGCAAGTGAGTCACACATTTGTTCAGTCTAAAAAATATATGGGACAGGGGGCCCAAGTAGCTCCATCCATTTTTCCCCCCCCTCCACCCACATACAATACCCCCCTCCATCCACATAAAATATCCCCCCCCAACATACAATACCCCCCTCCAGCCCACATACAATACCCCCTCCACTTTTCCCTTGGTCCCCGCAACTCACCCCTTCTAAAATAAACCCCAAACAAAGAAGGAAAAAAGGGGTGACCCTATCCCCGGGTGGGGTTTTTCCCTACTTTACAACCCGGGGGACAAGTGTAACTAAAACCCCCCGTTTATAACCTAAAAACCCACTGCCAAAAGGAACCAAAAATTGGAGGCCCAGACACCAGCCGGTAAAAAACCCTTTCAACACTGCCTATAGAGACTACATAGGGGTTTCGACACCCAGCTCAGGTATAACCTACAACACTGCCTAGGGAAAACCACATGGAGGTCAGACCCCCCAGCTCAGGTAAAACCCTAAAACACTCCCCTATAGAGACCACATAAAAGGGTCACTTTGGACTCTGGGTTCACATTTTTTTGATAAAAAGGGATGTTTAAGCTGCCCGACTTTCAACGTGATTTTCCAAAATCGGGGGGCCCCCAAATCCAAATTTTTTCCTCTCAAAAAAACCCAATTTAGGCCTCTGTTGGGTCAACCGATCTCCTTTATTCAGAGAGAAAAAATAAAAAACACCCCCTGCAAAGCTCCCCCTTTCTTATGACAGTTTGAGATGGGGGGGGAAACAAAAACCCCAAAATTTGGAAGCCCCCTTCCTTCCCAAAAAAGGTTAAAATCAATGTACCCCAATTTTTAAAACGAATGTTTCGAAACACAAAAACATTTTCTGAAAAAACATATGAAAACCCGGGTCCCAAAAACATTTTTTCAGGGAAAGGGTTTTTTTTGTGAAAGAAACAAAACTTTATATTTGGGTTTACTTTTAAATTTTAACCTATTGGGAAGGAAGGGGTGTTTTCCTTTTTTGGGTTTTTTGTCCCCGCCCATTTCCCCACGGGCTGTCAAAGAAGGGCAGCTTTTGCGGGTTGGGTGTTTTTTTTTTTTTTCCTCCCCTAAATAATGGGGTCGGTTGACCCAGCGAGAGGCCTGTTTTTGGTTTAATTAAAGGGGTAAAAAATGGGATAGGACTGCCCGATTTTGAGACCCACTTTGAAAGTCGGGGGGCAGCTTAAAATCTTTGATCAAAATACGTGAACCTGAGTCTCAAAGTTTTTTCATGTATGATAGATAGCATAAATCTTTTTTAGGGAATTTTTTACGAAATGTATTGCCCAAAATAGGGTCAGACACCCCTCAGGGATTCCTACAACACCGCCCATATAGATCCGCATAGGGGTTTAGCACCGTCAGGGATAACCTACAAACACCACCTATAGAGACCACATAGAAAGGGCGACACCAGTTTAAGTATAACCTACAACAAAATGGGCCCTATAGAGATACATTGGGGGTCAGACAACCCCAACTTAGGTAAAAACCTAACCCAAAACCCCCCATTAAAAGAGCCACATTGAGGGGCCGACACCGCTGGTACAAAACCCTTACAGTGAATACCCGAAATTTATCCATTTTAGAAGTAAAATAACCCCTGCATCAGGGACTCACCCGGAAAAGTCCCCTTCTCATTTTGATGAGTTGTTTTTCTTTTCTCCCTGGGGTCGTTTCTTTTTTTCCCTTTTTCCTTTTGAAACGTTCCACACCGCCATGATGACTTTTTTCCCGGGCCCCCAACTCCCTCCCTGCAGAATTTAACAACATATATTTTTAGTATCCTCAAATTTTTTCCCGATCCCCTTTTACCTATTCCCCCTCGGGAAAAAAAACCCTTTCCCAGGGGGGGGTGGGGGGAGGGGGTTACAAGCCAAAACATTTGAGGGCCTAGTATCCTAAAAGGGGTTGGAGGGGGGGGGGAGGGAAATAAACCCCCTGGAAAATAATGCAAAAAACTATGGGCTGGGTGCCCCCCTCAATTATTTTCCCCGGGGCGTTGGCAAATGGGAAAGGCCCCCCCGGGGAACTAGATAGGCCCCCTTTAAAGGGAGGTTGACCCCCCCCCGGGTAAGTTGGGGGAAACCAAAAGGGCCCAGGTTTTGGTTGGGGGGTTTTAGCCACGGGTGGGGGGAGGGGAAATAGCCCCCCGTTAGATAAGCAAGCCCCAGTTAGGCAAAATTTATAGGTAAAAGTTAGGTTTTTGGGGGACCCCAAATTGGTTGGCTGTAGGTTTGGTGTTGGGGAGTCCCATTTGGTTTTGGCGGGAGGTAGGTTTGGGTTTTCCCCCCCTTTTTGGGAAGCTGTTGGTAGTTAGGGGCCCCTTTTTTATAGGGCTGCAAGCAGTTAGGGGGCCCCCCTTTTTTGATAGTATTAAAAGGCAGTTTGGGACCTTCCCTTTAAGTAGTATACAGGCAGTTTTTAAGGGGGCTCCTTTAGCTAAAATGGGGCAAGGGGGAAATCAGGGGCCCCCCTTTAGCCTAGTGTGCCGGAAGGGCCCCCCTTTAAACTTGTGTACAGGGAGTTTTAGGGGCCCCTTTAAAATAGTGTGCAGGTAGCCCGGGTCCCCTTTTGTTTTTTAGGTAGTCAGGGCCCCCTTTTAGGAGGGCAGAAACCCCCCTTTAGGGGAATCAGGGGCCCCCCGAGGCCAGTAAAGGGGCCCCCCTTTAAAGGGAGTCAGGGGCCCCCCCCTTTAAGGGAGCCAGGGCACCCCTTTAAACAGTCAGGGCCCCTTTGGGCTTTAGGGCCCCCCCTTTTTGGGAATCAGGGCCCCATTAGGAAATCAGGGGCCCCCCTTTTGGCAGCTAGGGCCCCCATTTGAAATCAGGGGCCCCCTTTAGGTAGCCCAAAGGGCCCCCCTTTAGGCACCCCGGGCCCCCCCCTTTTGGTAGCCAGGGCATCCTGGGAGAACAGTCGGGCCCCCTGAAAACAGTCGGGCCCCCCCCCCCTTTAAAGGGCCCCCCAGGGGCCCTTCCCCCCCCTTTTGGTTTGCCAGGGGCCCCCCCCTTAGGCAGCCAGGGCCCCCCCCTTTTGGGTTGCCAAAGGGCCCCCCGCTTTAGGGAGCAAGGGCCCCCCCTTTTGGTAGCCAGGGGCCCCCCCTTAAAAGGGAGGGCCCCCGGGCCCCCCTTAGGCCCGCCCGGGGCCTTTCCCCCCTTTGGCAGCCCCCGGGGCCCCCCCTTTTGGGGGCCCGGGCCCCCCTTTTGGCAGCCCAGGGCACCCCTTTAGGGAGCCGGGCCCCCCCTTAGGGAAATTTAAAAAAAAAAAAAAAGCCAGCCACTCACCTGAATTTTCCCCCCCCTGCCCCACCCCGGGGGGCTCGGGGGGTCCCCGCTGGCTCCCGCCGCCCTGCATTTTGGGGGCACCGGGGGGGATGTAGGTCCAAACCCCGCCGCCTAACACCTTCAACCCCGCGGGAGAAAACAGCGGAGGCAGCGCTAGTGGCGCTGTTTATCCGCTGACACCCCCCGCAAACCCCCCGGGATCGGGGATATTAGCCCCCCAAATCCCCCGGGGCCCCCTCTCAGAAGGGTGGGCCCGGGCCCCGGGCGTTCAGTGACCAGGGGCAAAGGGCCCCGGGGCCCCGGGGGACGACGGCCTGGCCCCCAGGGCTCCAAAAGCGGCTCTGGGGGGTTTTCCAAATGGGGAATTCAACCTGCACCCCGGCGGCCCCCCCAAGCCTGGGCGGGGCATGTATAAGGGTTTGGGGGGTCGAAGCGCCTGTTTTTTGAGCCCCCCGAGGGGGGTGGGGAAAAACTGCGCCTATTTATGGGCGGCGCCCCCAGGTGCGCTCAAAATCGGTTTAAAAGTTCCCTGAACCCCCCGCCAGTGTATAGACGCAAGTTTTGGGGGGGACTTTGGCGCAAAAAAGGACAGTTTGGCTATGTACCCCACGGCTTATTTGCGGGGCGTAAAAAAACGCCCCGCAAATTTCCCCCGTGTGGACCCGGGGGTGGGGGGGAGGCCGGGGGGGTGGCAAACCCCCCGGCCCCCAAAACTATCATTTCTGCGGCGTGTAACGCCGTAGTAAATGACAATTTTCAAAATTAAATTTTCCCCCCAGCGTATTTTGGGGCAAAAACGGGGGGGACGAGGGGTAATCCATAGTTCTCTGTGAGAAATTGGGGGTTTTCCCCTAAATGACTGGGGGAGGTTTTTCCCAACCAATTTAAATTTGTTTCAGTAAAGGGCTGAATTACCCGGGGTGAAATAAAGTCCCCTTTTAAAACTGTGTGAAAATTTGCCTTGTGATTTTTAAATTTTTTGTATTTTTTAAATAGGTTTTTGGGTCTTTTTCTTTTAAAGTTTTTCCCCCAAAAAAAAACGTTTTTTTTTTTTTCAAAACTCCATGCCTACGGAGCTGAGAGCTGAGATTTATTTCTTGAAACGATCTTATATATTTTCCCTTTTTTTTTAAAAAATCCACTTTTTTACTTCATTTAATGCTTTTTTTAAAAAGCTTTGATTTTTCTCTTTTTTCAATTTTATTCATTTGAAAAAACAAAATTTTTTGCTTTCAAAACATGTTTTTAAAGATTTTTTTTTGCTGTTTTTTTAAACCTGTCTCGAATTGGGAAAAATTTAACACGGATTTAGATTTCAGGGCCCCCATCTCTCCATAGGGCTTTTCAGTGGGACAAAGGAGCTCGCGCCTGATTTTGGCCCCGGGGTAGCCAAAGCCCCCGCTTGTTCAACCAATTTTAGCTCTTTTTTCTGCATTTTTTTTTGTATTTTGAACTGTCCCCCTTTTCATTTGATTTTGGGCAAAACTACTCCTTTGGTTATAATGGTTTTACTGTGCTCCTATTCTGATTGGGGTGGTTTATGGAAACCAAATTTTAAAACGTTTTCAGAATTTGAAATTTCTTATTTGGGCAAAAATTTTTTAATATCCCCCCAAATTTGATGTTGCGCCCTTATTGATTTTTTGTTTTAGTGATTTTTTTTAGTATTTTTTTAGAAGGTTTGAGTCCCTTTTTTAGATAATGTTTTTTCACCTAATAAAAAATATTTTTGGGGAAACAATCCATGCCTCACGGAGCTGAAGCTGGGGATTTTTTTTCTTTTGCGATTTAATATTTTTTCCTTTAAAATTTTAAAAGATTTAAATTTTTCAATACATTTATTCGCCCTTTTTGACAACTTTGATATTTTTCTTTAAATTTAAAGAAAAAAATTTTAAAAGACAACTCATTTTTTTGTATTTTTTTAAAAATGTTTTTAACAGTCGAAACCCAGAGCACATTTTTCCCCATTAAATTTTAAACTTCACTTTGCCCCCTCCCGGGTCAGGGAGCCCCCAAACAACTAGGTCTTTCCTGTCGGGGAGCTGCAATGCGCCCCACTTTGCCGACCCGCGATCTAAAAAGCATCGGAGTAATTCTAATTTTTGTGCGTCCCCCCCCCAGAAAACAAAGCCCCCACCCCCATTTTCCAAGCCCCTTCAAGGGTTTGGAGCTCCCAAAGGGGGAGAAGGTTGCCCCTAACAAAACGCCCTTTACTGCGCCCGACAGTGAAATTTGGGGCCGGTTTAAAACGCAGTTTCCGCCAGAAATTGGCCGCGAATCCCGATCATACATGTCGCCCTACATGTTTACACGGTATATACTGATACCAGTATTCCATGTTTACATGGTAAATAGTGATGCCAGTTCTCCATGTTTACATGGTATATACTGATGCCAGTGCTCCATGTTTACAAGATATACTGATGCCAGTCCTCCATGTTTACACGGTAAAGACCAGCGGTGGCGAACCTATGGCACACGTGAAAGAGGTGGCACTTAGGGCCATCTCTGCTGGCACACTTGCCAAGCTGGGCACTCGCTGGCTTCCTGCACTGTGAGCTGGACGGCGCACTGGGAGGGCTCGGCGTCCTGGTCACAGTGTCAGACCTGGGGCCCGGGCCCACCGCAGATAATCAGCGCTGAGGGTCCGCGGCGGCCCCATGTGCTCAGCTAGGCAGCGACGCGATATAGTTACATCATCGCGCCGCTGCCTCTCCTTGGCTGCACAGCCGAGGAACTACCGGAGGAGCATCTGGTGCTGGGAAAGAAGAGGACAGAAAAGGAACGCTGGGAAAGAGGTAAGGTATTGTTATTATTTTTATTTGTGGAATCTATATACTGCCTGTGGGGAGCTGTATACTGCCTGTGGGGAGCAATCTACTGCCTGTGGGGAGCTATCTACTACCTGTGGGGAGCTATATACCGCCTGTGGGGACCTGTATGCTGCCTGTGGGGACCTATATATATATATATATATATACCTGCCTGAGTGAGGGGACATTTATCTATATACCTGCCTAATTGAGGGGACCTATACACCTACCTAACTTAGGAGACTTATATACCTACAAGTAAGAAGTTGCTGGAAAAGTGAGGATTCAAAGATATTTGTGTCTAAATCTGCAGAGATGAGTGTTGGTCAGGAGAAGTCAACATGAAGGTGTGAACCGGATGGAGAAGAAACCGGAATGTGAACGACTCATCAGAGAAACGTCACCTGTGAGTCACTAAATGTGCCTGAACTGTCATCTCTTATATGTGTGCAAAATGTAATGGTTTATATTCAGTAATGGTGTGGCGGTATTATTCAGTCACTTTGTGGTGGTGACATGTGGTGTTGTGGTATTATTCAGTCACTATGTGGTGGTGAGATGTGGTGTTGTGGTATTATTCAATCACTTTGTGGTGGTGATATGTGGTGTTGTGGTATTATTCAGTCACTTTGTGGTGGTGATATGTGGCGTTGTGGTATTATTCAGTCACTATGTGGTGATGATATGTGGTCGTAGTGTTGTGGTATTATTCAATCTACAGTTTGCTGAGCACCTGTGTACACTGCTATCTACAACTATATGGTCACTGTATAGTGCAAATATGGCAGGGGATGGGCTAAGCGACCGTCACGTCCTTCGTATTAATTGTTGTGCGGCCCCGCTTCCCGACGTCACTTCACTGCTTCGTGCCGACGTCGCTGGCACTTCGCGGTAACTAAGGTTTTTTCGGTCGCACTTTGGGCACTCATTCTCAAAAAGGTTCGCCATCACTGGTATAGACTGATGCCAGTCCTTCATGTTTACATGGTATATACTGATGCCAATCCTCCATGTTTACCGGGTATATACTGATGCCAGTACTATATGTGTACACGGTATATACTGATGCCAGTCCTCCCTGTATACACGGTATATACTGATGCCAGTACTATATGTGTACACGGTATATACTGATGCCAGTCCTCTATGTGTACACGGTATATACTGATGCCAGTCCTCCCTGTATACACGGTATATACTGATGCCAGTCCTCCACGTTTACACGGTATATATACTGATGCTAGTCCTCCATGTTTATGCGGTATATACTGATGCCAGTACTATATGTTTACACGGTATATACTGATATCAGTACTATATGTTTACACGGTATATACTAAGGCCCAGACTGCACATAGGGCAAACCGGGCATTTGCCCGGCGGGCCGCCGGGGTCCGGGCCGCAGCGCCGGCTCGGAGCGCCCGCGAAGGGGGCCGGTGTTTCCCCCCGGCGGGCCTCTTGTAAGTATTGGTTTAATTTATTTTTTTTAAAACTACTAGCCCTGCCTACCTATATACTGCCCTGCCTACCTATATACTGCCCTACCTACCTATATACTGCCCTGCCTACCTATATACTGCCCTGCCCACCTATATACTGCCCATACGGCCCTGCCTACTTATCTATATACTGCCCTGCCTACCTATATACTGCCCTGCCTGCCTTTATACTGCCCCTGCCTACCTACCTATATACTGCCCCTGCACACTTATATACTGCTCTGCGTACCTATATACTGCCGCCCCTGCCTACTTAATTAACAGCCCTCTTGCAATACCAATATACTGCCCGGCCACCTAAATATCATCCCTGCCCTGCCTACCTATATACTGCCCAGCCTACCAATAAACTTCCCCTGCATACCATATAACATCCCTGCCATACCAACCTATATACAGCCCCTCTAGCCTACCTATATTATCATCCCCGCCTACTACCTATATACTGCCCTGTCTACCTATACATCCAGCCCAGCCTGCTACCTAATACTGCCCAGCCTGGCTCTAAACTCCCTGCCTGGCTATATACTGCCCAGTCCAGCCTATATACATGGCTTGCCTGCCTATATACTGGCCTTTGCCTGGCTATAAGACGTGCCCAGCTATATACTAGCCCTGCCTGGCTTATTTACTGCCTGTCTACCTATATACTGCCCGCCCTGGCGTATATACTGCCCTGTCTACCTATATAACCTGCCCCGCCAGCCTATATACTGGCCCCGCTGCCTATATCAGGCCCTGTGCCGCTGAATCTACTGGCAGCAAACCTAGCTAATTAACTGCCCCTACGGACCCTACCTGGCTAATTACTTTACTGGCCTACCTGGCTAAATTACTGGGGGCAGCCCTAGCTAACTGGCTAGTTACTGGGCAGCCCTAACTAACTGGCTTATTTACTGGGGGCAGCCCCCACAGACTACCTGCTAGTTACTGGGGCACCCCAGCTAACCTGGCTAGTTACTGGGGGCAGCGCTTAGCTACCTTGCTATTTACTGTGGCACCCTTTAGCTACCTGGCTATTTACGGGGGCACCCAGCTACCGTGGGCAAGTTACTGGGGCAGCCCCATCTACTGGCTGAGTTACTGTGGGGCAGCCCCAAGCTACCTGCTATTACTGGGCAGCCCCACTACTGGCTAGTTACTGGGGCACCCCAGCTACCTGGCTATTTACTGGGGCAGCCCCAGCTTCCTGGCTAGTTACTGGGGCAGCCCCAGCACCTGCTATTACTGGGGCAGCCCCTAGCTACCTGGCTAGTTACCTGGGGCAGCCCACCAGCTACCTGGCTAGTTACTGGGGGCAGCCCCAGACTAGCCTGGCTATTACTGGGAGGCAGCCCCATCTACCCTGACTTATTTACTGGGTGGCAGCCCCAGCTACCTGCTAGTTACTGGGGCAGCCCCAGCTACCTGCAATTTTTTTACAGTGGTAGGCCCTGTCTAACTACCAAATTAATGGTAGGAAGGCCCCGTTTACCTACCTAATGGGGCTAACCTATTTACAAGCCACTTATACTAACATTTTTTTATTTCTCATTTTTAGGGTCTAACATAGCTGTTTTGGGATAGGATCGGAACGTGCAGGAAAAGTGGAGGTGTCAAAGATTAATTGTGGGTAAATTCTGCATGACAAATAGTGACGGGAAGAAGAAATTGCATGCTGTACCAGACAGAGAAAAAATGGCTGTAACAACTCATCAGAAACCAGCATGAGATTGGCCAATGGAGAACAAAAGAGAAGACAACTCCATCAAATGTGACGTCCCTGTGATCCAGCTGTCAGGGGTCATTTTACCTTCGTTTTGAATCACAGCTGTATTCATGTGATAGTGACCTGTCGACTGGGGAGGTGATTGGTCTAGTTAAGTTGTGCTTATGTAGTGTCCCAGTGTGGCTTTCCCTGATTGCTAAAGCAAGTCATCACACTGACTCTGTGATGAGGTTTCTCCAGCACTAGTTTTGGCCTCGTTCACACGGCTTATTTCGACGGATTTGCCGACGGATTGACGATCGTCAATCCGTCGCAAATCCGTCCAAAATAAGTCACAGCCTATTTTCTATGATTTAATAGTAAATAACGGGCTCGTCGTTCACTAACACGCGTAGTTCCGTTCCGATAGCCGCCGCGGATTGACGACGTCAATCCGGACGAGAAGAAAACACAATTCACAGTCAATTATATCCGACGATTCCACCACCTACAATGATTGGAGATGGTGAATCCGTCGGGAATCAGTTACAATTACTGCCCACACTTAGTGACACTTAATTGGCAAAACTGAATTTTCAACTGATTTCAGAACGTAGATTAACATCAATATCCGTTGTAACTACGTTCTGAAATAAGCCGTGTGAACGAGCCTTTCTCTCTTGCTTATTTTAGGGTGCCTCACACAGATGCGGTTTTGGAGTGCAACTTTTTGATGCGTTTTTTTGTGCAAAAGTTCAGCATTAACTGCTCTGGCCTTATTCTACAACAAAAACACCGCAAAAAAACATCAAAAACGCAACAAAAACGCTCCGTGTTGAAACAGCTTTATAGTGTAGTTATTTTAGAAAGTGGCGCAGGTGCGTAAACAAGGGACAATTTTGTAAGCAGTTATTGTATGTGGGCTGCTGGGGGCTTAGTGCCAGGGCTGATTTTTATTCCCAGTCCGGCCCTGTATATACTGATGTCAGTACTATATGTTTACACAGTATATACTGATACCAGTACTATATGTGTACATGGTATATACTGATGCCAGTACTATATGTGTACACGGTATATACTGATGCCAGTACTATATGAGAACACGGTATATACTGAAGACAGTACTATATTGGTACAAGGTATACTACAGATGCCTCATTAACACATATGTTTACACTGTATATACTGATGTTCAGTACGAGATTTTACACAGTATATACTGAAACCAGTACTATCATGTGGTACATGTAAGAATACTGATGCCAGTACTATATGTAACACGGTATATACTGATGCCAGTACTGAAATATTTGTACACGTATATACTGATCCAAGTACTATATGTGTTACACGGTAATATACGATGCCAGTACTATATGTTACCACTGTATATACTCGATGCTGGTCCTCTGTGTACAACGGATTATACTGATGCCATTCACTATATGTTTTACGAACATATATAATAACTGTTACAGTACTAATATGTGTACACGTATAACACTGATGCATGGACTATAATGTTTACGGTATAGGCGATGCAGTTACAATAGTTTACATCGCTATATACTGATGCCAGTCCTCTGTGAAACACGGTAATATACGAGAATGCCAGTCCTCTGTGCACAACGGTATATATCTGAATCCATCCTCTATGTGTACACGGTATAAACTGATGCCAGTCCTCTATGCGTACATGGTATACTGATGCCAGTCCTCTGTGTACACGGTATATACTGATGCCAGTCCTCTGTGTGTACACGGTATATACTGATGCCAGTCCTCTGTGTGTACACGGTATATACTGATGCCAGTCCTCTATGTGTACACGGTATAAACTGATGCCAGTCCTCTAATGGCCGTACTGGTATCACTGATGCCAGTCCTCTGGTACACGGTATATACTGATGGCCAAGACCACTGTGTTACACCTGGTATATACGAGAAGCAGACCTCTGTGTGTACACTGAATATACTGATGCCAGCCTCATTGTACACTAGTTAAACTGATGCCAGTCCTTATGCGTACAGGTATACTGTATCCATCCTCTGTGTACATGTATATACTGAAGCCAGTTCCTCTGTTGTGTAAACACTGTAATATACTCGATGCCATCCCTCTATGTGTACAACTATAAACTGATGCCATCCTCATGCGTACATGGTATAACCTGATCCATACTGATATGTGTACAAACGTATATACTGATGCCAGTCCCTCTAAGTGGTACACTATGATACTGATGCCATCCTCCCTTATAATCGGTATATACAGATGCCAGTCCCTCTATTGTACACGCTATAATGTTCAGATGTCCAGTACTATATGTAACACGGTATATACGATGCATTCCTCAATGCGTGTACACGGTATATACTGATGCCCAGTCCCTCTATCTGATACACCGTTCTATACGTATGCATTCTCCCTGTAACAGCTATATATTTGATGGCCATACAATTTGTATATATGTATACCTGATTCAGTACTACCTGTAATACATGGTTATATACGATGCCGTACTATAAGGTACACTTGTATATACTGATGTCCAGTACTATAGTGTACAACGGTATATACTGATGCCATACAATATGTGTACACGTATAACTGATGCAGTCCCCTCTGTGTACACCGTAGTATACTGATGCCAGTCCCACGCCCCTGTATACACGTATATACTGATGCCATACGATATGTGTATCACGCTAGTATACGGATGCAGTAGCTAAATGTGTACACGTGTATATACGATCGCGAGTCCTCCCTGATACACGCTAATTACTGATTCCATTGTGTACTATATTTTACAACACGTATATACTACTGCAATACATTCATGTTATACAACGGTATAATACTGATGCCAGTAAATAGTCTATTTTACATACACGGTATTACTGATGCCAGACGATGTTTACAGACACAGTAATATATCTGATTAGCCATACTAAATTTTTTTACATTTACACGCTATATACTGATGCCAGTACTATTTGTATATACGTGTAATACTTGATGGCATCCTCCCTGTGATACACCTATAACTGATCCAGTACTATATGTTTACATGGTATATACTGATGCCAGTTCTCCCTGTATACACGGTATATACTGATGCCAGTACTATATGTTTACATGGTATATACTGATGCCAGTACTATTTGTATATATGGTATATACTGATGCCAGTCCTCCCTGTATACACGGTATATACTGATGCCAGTACTATATGTGTAAACGGTATATACTGATGCCAGTACTATATGTGTATACGGTATATACTGATGCCAGTCCTCTGTGTACAAGACGGTATAAACAGATCCATCCTAATCCTTTATACACGTTTATACTGATGGCGTTCCTCTAGTGTGTACAACGTATATAACAGATGCAGATACTATGATGTGTACGACTGTATAACTGATGCCATTTCCTCTATGGTCACAATGTATATATTGATTCAGTACTAAATGTGTACACGTGTGATATACTGATGCCAGACCTCTATGAGTACAACGGTAATCATACAAATGCCAGTACTATAAAGTAACAGGGAATAGCGTTGATCCATACTATATGTGTACACGGATATACTATGCCAAGTCGCTGCATGTGTACACACGGTATATACTGATGCCAGTACTATATGTGTACACGGTATATACTGATGCCAGTCCTCTATGTGTACACGCTATATACTGATGCCAGTACTATATGTGTACACGGTATATACTGATGCCAGTCCTCCCTGTATACACGCTATATACTGATGCCAGTACTATATGTGTACACGGTATACACTGATGCCCGTCCTCTATGTGTACTCTGTATATACTGATGCCAGTCCTCTATGTGTACACGTATAACTGATGCAAGACCTCGCCTGTATACACGGGTAATATACAGATTCCAGTCCACTAAGAGATCATGGTATACTGATGCCAGTCCTCCCTGTATACACGGTATATACTGATGCAAGGACTATATGTATACACGGTATATACAGATGCCAGTACTAATTGACACGTATATACTGATGCCATCCTTCCCTGGATACACGTATATACTGATTCAGTCCTCTATGTGTACACGCTATATACTGATGCCAGTACTATATGTGTACACGGTAATTATACTGATGCCAGTCCTCCCTGTATACAACCCCTATAATAATGATTGCCAGTACTATATGTGTACACGGTAAATATTATCCGCCCTCCCCTGTAATACACGGTATAATAATGATGGCCAATCCTCCAGTATACACTGAAATACTGAGCCAAGTGACTCATATGTGTACAAACGTGGGAGTCAATACTGATGCCAGTTTACTATATGTTGTAACTGTATAATACATGGACCAGTCCCTCCTGTATACACGGTATACTACTGATGCCCAGTACTATATGTGTACACGGGATATACTGAGGCCAGTCCTCCCTGTATACACGCTATATACTGATGCCAGTACTATATGTGTACACGTATATTACGGTTGCCAGTACTAAATAGTACACGGGTATAAGACTTGATGCCAGTCCTCTATTGTACACGTATATTACGATTAGCCAGTCCTCCCTGTATACACGGTGGATATAAAACTGATGCCAGTCCTCAAATGTGTACTCGGAATATACTGAGTGGCCCGTACTATAATGTTTACAACAGATAACTATGCTGGTCCTCTTTGTACACGGTAATCAAACTGAGTGCCTAGTCCTCCAAGTTTTACACGGTAATATACTGATGCCAGACTATATGTTTACACAGTATACGTCCTGATGACCGTACTATAAATGTGTACACGGTAGTAACACTATGCCATAACTATATGGTTTACAGGTATAGGCTGATCCAGGACTAAATGTTTTTCCCGGTATATACTGATGCCAGTCCTCAGAGTACACCTATAAACTGATCCACAGTACTATATTGTACACTATACTACTGGATGCCAGTCTCTTGTTCACACGGTATATTACTGATGCCATCCGCTATGTGTACTAACAGTAAAACTGAAGCCAGTCCAACTATGCGTACATGGTATACTGATGCCAGGTCCTCCTGTATACACGTATACTACTGATGCCATACAATGTGTACACGTATATACCTGATAATGCCATCCCTATTGTACTCGGTTATACTACAAGAGCCAGTCCTCTATCTTACAGCGTTATATACTGATGCCAGTCCTCCCTGTATACACGCTATATACTGATGCCAGTACTATATGTGTACACGGTATATATTGATGCCAATACTATATGTGTATACGGTATATACTGATGCCAGTCCTCCCTGTATACACGCTATATATTGATGCCAGTACTATTTGTATATATGGTATATACTGATGCCAGTCCTACATTGTATTAAAAAAAAAAAAATATTACAACGTATATACTGATGCCAGTACTATAAGTGACACACGGTATATACTGATGCCAGTACTATATGTGAACATGATATATACTGAATCAAGTTCCTCTGTGTACACCGTATAACCTCGATGCCAGTCCTCCTCGCCTGAATTACACTGTATAGTACTGATGCCAGTACTATATGTGTACACGCTATATACATAGCCAGTACTATATGTGTACACGAAATAATACGATGCAGGTCCTCCCCTTAACACCTATAACTGAAGCCAGTACTATATTTTACACGGAATATACTAATCCAGTGCTTCAATGTTTTACACGGAATATACAAAGGCGAGTACTTCCATAGTTTACACGTAATATACTGATGCCATCTATATCTTTACACGGTAATTTATAACACTCACCCGGCCACTTTATTAGTTACACCATGCAATTAACGGTTGATCCCCTTTTGCCTTCAAACTGCGCCTCAATTTCGTGCAAAGATTCAACAAGGGTGCTGGCAGCATCCATCTTTCAAGAAACCAGTCTGAGATGAATCCAGCTTTATGACATGGCGCCATTAACCTGCAGATAGTAGCCAACAATGTTGAGTACAATTGTGGTCATAAAGGGATGGACATGGTCAGCAACAACTACTCAGGTGGCTGTGGCGTTGCAACGATGCTCAATTGGTACCAAAGGGGCCCGAAAGTGCCAAGAAAATATCCCCCACCATGACACCAACCACCACCCGCCGAAACCGTTTGATACACAGTCAGGATGGATCCATGCTTTCATGTTGATGACTCGCCAAATTCTGACCCTACCATCCAGATGTCGCAGCAGAAATCGTGACTCATCAGAAACCACAACGTTTTTGTCCAATCTAATTTCTAACTGTCCAATTTTCATGACTTGGGCAAATTGGAGCTCTCAGTTCCTGTTCTTCACTGAAAGGAGTGCCAACCACCCGATGTGGTCTTCTTCTGCTGTAGCCCATCTGCCTCAAATTCGCCGGTACTGTTGTCGTTCAAAGATGCTCTTCGCTGCCTACCTTGGTTGTGAACGGGTAGCTATTTGATCCACTGTTCCTTTCTATAGCTCGAACCAGTCGCCCATTCTTCCTTGACCTCTGGCATCACAAGGCCATTTCCGTCCCACCAGGACTCCGCTCACCTGGATTTTTTTCTTTTCGACACCATTCTCTGTAAACCCTAGAGATGGTTGGCGTTGGAAAATCCCAGAGATCAGCATTTCTGAAGATACTCAGACCAGCCCTTCTGGCACCAACAACATGCCACCGTTCAAAGCACTCAAATCACCTATTTCTTCCCCATACTGATCTCGTTTGAACCTGCCGAGAATTGTCATGACCATGTCTACATGCCTAAATACTGAGTTGCCTGCCAGTGATTGCTGAGTTAGAAATGAAGTGTTAACGAGCAGTTGGACATTGTACCTAAAAAGTGCCCGTGATGTAGCTCGATGCAATACATGTTTACACAGTATATACTGATGCCAGTACTATATGTTTACATTTACACGCTATATACTGATGCCAGTACTATTTGTATATACGGTATATACTGATGCCAGTCCTCCCTGTATACACGCTATATACTGATGCCAGTACTTTAATTTACATTGTATATACTTATCCTGTTCTCCCCTGTATAACGGTATAACGTGATGCCGCGTACTATAAATTAACAGTGTAATAGTACTGATGCCAGTACTATAATGTTTAATGGTATATACAGATGCCATTACTATCTATGTAGAATATGGTAGATACTGATGCCAGTCCTCCCTGTAATACAACGGTTATATAGATCCTACAGATGCAAGTACAAAATGTTGTAAACGGTATATACTGATGCCCAGTACTAAATGTTTATGACGTAAATACTGATTCCAGTTCACTCGTGTACACTTAATAAACATCCTTATGCCAGTAACAATTTGTATATAAGGTATATACTGATTCCAGTCCTACTATGTGGAACACTGTATAAACTGATGCCAGTACTAAATTGTACACGGTACAAAAACTGATGCCAGTACTATATGTGTACACGGTATATACTGATGCCAGTCCTCTATGTTCACATGGTATATATTGATGTCAGTACTATATGTGTACACGGTATATACTGATGCCAGTCCTCTATGTGTACACGGTATATACAGATGCCAGTACTATATGTTTACAGGGTATAGGCTGATGCCAGTACTATATGTGTACACGGTATATACTCATGCCAGTCCTCTATGTGTAACAACGGTATAAAAACTGTATGGCCAGCCTAGTATGGTGTACACGGTATATACTGATGCAGTACTATATTGTACCCGTTATATACTGATGCATCCTCTATTGTACACGTATATACTGAGCCAGTCCTCCCTGAATACACGGTATACAGAGCCATTCCTCTATGTGTACACCTATATATTGAATGCGCCGTCCTGTATACACGGTATATACTGATGCCAGTCCTCCCTGTATACACGCTATATACTGATGCCAGTACTATATGTGTACACGGTATACACTGATGCCCGTCCTCTATGTGTACTCTGTATATACTGATGCCAGTCCTCCCTGTGTACACGGTATATACTGATGCCAGTCCTCCCTGTATACACGGTATATACTGATGCCAGTCCTCTGTGTGTACACGGTATAAACTGATGCCAGTCCTCTATGTGTACATGGTATACTGATGCCAGTCCTCCCTGTATACACGGTATATACTGATGCAAGTACTATATGTATACACGGTATATACAGATGCCAGTACTATATGTGTACACGGTATATACTGATGCCAGTCCTCCCTGTATACACGGTATATACTATGCATCCTCCTGTATCACGGTAAATACGAATGCAGTCCTCTATGTGTACAAACGCTTATCCTGTATGCAGAACTATATGTTGTACAACGTATAATACTGATTCAGTCCTCAGTGTCAAATCGGTAAATACTGATAGCCCAGTCCTCTGTGTACACGTATAGTACTGATCGCCTAGTGCCGTGTGTACACGGTATATACTGATGCCAGTCCTCTATGTGTACATGGTAAGCAAAAACTGTTGATGCAATCCTCTATGCGTACATGTATACTGAGGCCAGTCCTGCCACTGTAATACACGGAATAATATCTGATGCCATACTATATGTGTACAACGGTATTATACTGATGCCATCCTCTATGTGTACTCGTCTATACTGAGCCCACGTCCGCTATGTGGTCCTCTGTATATACTATGCCAGTACCTCTATGTGGTACAACCAGGTATATACTGAATGCCAGTCTTCCCCTGTATATCAGCGGTATATTACTGATCCAGTCCGCAATGGTTACATTGGTATACTGAACCAGTCCTCCCTGTATACACGTATATACTGATCAAGTACTATATTATACATGTTATATACAGATGACAGTACTAGATGGTGTAACACAGGTATAGCATACTGATGCCAGTCCTCCCTGTATACACAGTATATACTGATGAAAGTACTATATGTATACACGGTATATACAGATGCCAGTAACTTACAATAATATGTGTACACGGTATATACTGATGCCAGTCCTCCCTGTATACACGGTATATACTGATGCCAGTCCTCCCTGTATACACGGTATATATGATCAGTCCTCTATTTTGAACAGCGCTATAGTACTGATGCCAGTACTATCTGTTAACGGTAAATACTGATGCCAGTCCTCCCTTATACACGCTATATACTGAACCCATACTATATGTGGGACACTGTCATATATTGAGTCCAGTCCCTCCCTGTAAACTCACGTATATAACTGATGCCAGTCCCTCTAATTACTCGAGATATACTGATGCGCAGTCCTCCCTAGTAAATCACTGTATATACTGATGCCAGTACTATATGTGTACACGGTATATACTGATGCCAGTACTATATGTGTACACGGTATATACTGATGCCAGTCCTCCCTGTATACACTGTATATACTGATGCCAGTACTATATGTGAACAACGGGTAATAACGAATCCAGTCCCTCCCTGTGATACATGGTAATACTGGAAGCCAGAACAATATGTGTACACTTGTATATAACGGTCCAGTACAATGGTACAAGTATATACTGATGCTATACTCAATCTGAACACGGTAATACTTAGTGCCGCCAGTCCGTCCCTGTAGAACACGGTATATACTGATGCCAGTACTATATGTGTACTCGGTATATACTGATGCCAGTACTATATGTTTACACTGTATATACTGATGCTGGTCCTCTGTGTACACGGTATATACTGATGCCAGTCCTCCATGTTTACACGGTATATACTGATGCCAGTACTATATGTTTACACAGTATATACTGATACCAGTACTATATGTGTACACGGTATACACTGATGCCAGTACTATATGTTTACAGGGTATAGGCTGATGCCAGTACTATATGTTTACACGGTATATACTGATGCCAGTCCTCTGTGTACACGCTATATACTGATCCATTACTATAAAGTGTACACGGAAATATACAGATCCAGTCATCTGGTACACGGTATATACTGATGCCAGTCCTCTGTGTACACGGTATATACTGATGCCAGTCCTCTATGTGTACACGGTATAAACTGATGCCAGTCCTCTATGCGTACATGGTATACTGATGCCAGTCCTCCCTATATACACGGTATATACTGATCCCGTACTAAATGTTACACGGTAATAATATGATGCAGTCCTCTAAGTGGACTCGTAATGATACTGATGCCAGTCCTCCATCTTACACATAATATACTGAGTCCAGTATTCCTCCCTGTATACACGTATAGTACTGATGCCAAGTCCTCCTGTACTACAGGCTATAAATATTGATGCGCAGTACTAGTGTAAATATGGTGATAAACTGATGCCAGTCCAACCTGTTATGACACGTATATAATTGATGCAGTAACTATATGTTTACACGGTATATACTGATGCCAGTACTATATGTGTACACGCTATATACTGATGCCAGTACTATATGTGTACACGGTATATACTGATGCCAGTCCTCTGTGTACACGGTATATACTGATGCCAGTCCTCCCTGTATACACGGTATATACTGATGCCAGTACTATATGTGTACACGCTATATACTGATGCCAGTACTATATGTGTACACGGTATATACTGATGCCAGTCCTCCCTGTATACACGCTATATACTGATGCCAGTACTATACGTTTACACGGTATATACTAATGCCAGTACTTCATGTTTACACGGTATATACTGATGCCAGTGCTCCCTGTATACACCTATATACTGTGCCATTGAACTGTATAATGTTTACATGGTATACATACTTGATAGCTCAGTCTCCCTGTATCACGTAAATATACTGATTGCCAGTTCTATATGTAACATGGTTACACGATGCCCAGTTACTATGAGTATATATGTATATAACTGATGCCAACCCTCCCTGTATACACGGTATAGTAACAGATGCCAGTCCTCTATTGTGTAACCTATATACAGATCCCAGTACTAACGTGTACACGTTATAAACTGATCCAGTCCACGCCTGTATACAGCTATACTGATGCCAGTACTATATGTGTACACGGTATATATTGATGCCAGTCCTCCCTGTATACACGGTATATACTGATGCCAGTCCTCTAAGTGTACTCGGTATATACTGATGCCAGTCCTCCCTGTATACACTGTATATACTGATGCCAGTACTATATGTGTACACGGTATATACTGATGCCAGTCCTCCCTGTATACACGGTATATACTGATGCCAGTACTATATGTGTACACGGTATATACTGATGCCAGTCCTCCCTGTATACACGGTATATACTGATGCCAGTACTATATGTGTACACGGTATATACTGTTGCCAGTACTATATGTGTACACGGTATATACTGATGCCAGTCCTCTATCTGTACACGGTATATACTGATGCCAGTCCTCCCTGTATACACGGTATATACTGATGCCAGTCCTACTAGTGTACTCGTAAACTAGCCTGATGCGATACTATAATGTTCCACTGTATATACTGATGCAGGTCCACTGGTACACGGTAATAATACTGATGCCATCCGCCCATGTTTACAAACGGTATATACTGATGCCAGTACTATAAGTTTACACAGAATCTACTGATACCAGTACTAATCTGTGACACTGTATACCACTGATCCATTACAATATGTTTACAGGGTATAGGCCTGAATGCCAGTACAAAATGGTTAACACGTTAATATACTGATGCCCAGACCTCTTGTACACGCTATATATACAGATCCAGTACTATATGTGGTACACGGTATATACTGATACCAGTCCTCCTGTGTACACGATATATACTGAAGGCCTATCCTCTGTTTACACGGTATATACTGATCCAGTCCGGCTTATGAGTACACGGAAAACAACTATGCCAGTCCTTTATGCTACAAGTATCTGATGCCAGTCCTCCCTAATACACGGTATATACTGATGCAAGATGACAAATGTGGAACAACGGTATATACTGATGCCAGTCCTCTATGTGTACTCGTATAATACTGATGCCAGACCTTCTCTCTGTACACGTATATACTGATGCCAGTCTCCCTGTATACACGGGTATACTACTGATCCAGTCCTCCCTGTATACACCTATATATTGATAGCCTACTATTTTTATTATGGTGATATACGGATGCCAGTCCAACCTGTCTACACGTATATAAGATGCCAGTACATTATGTGTACAACGTGATAATACTGATGCCAGTTACTATAGGATACATGGTATATACTGATGCAAGTACTATATGTATACACGGTATATACAGATGCCATTGTCCCTCGTGTGTACACCGTATGAAACATGATTCCCAGTCCTCCCTTGTATACACGGTATATACAGTATGGGGGCCAGTACTAATATGTGTACACCGCTATATACTATGCCAGTACTATATGTATACACGGTATATACAGATGCCAGCCCTCCCTGTATACACGCTAGTATACAGATCGGCCAGTAATATACGTTTAACACGGTATATACTCATGCCAGTACTTCATGTTTACACGGTATATACTGATGCCAGTGCTCCCTGTATACACGCTATATACTGGTGCCAGTACTATATGTTTACATGTATAATACTGACCATTCTCTCCCAGTATAGCACGTATATACTGAGCCAGACTATATTTTACATGGTATCATACAGATGCCAGTAGCTATTTGTATAAATGCGTATACTACCTATCCAGTCATCCCTGTATACAACGGTATAAATACTGATGCCAGTACTATATGATGAATACGTATATATTGATGCCAGTCCTCCCAGTATACACACGGAATATTACTGATGCCAGTACTATATTGTATACGGATATATGATGCCATCCTCTATGTTACACGTTATATACTGATGCCATCCTCTGTGTACCCTGTAATATACTGGATGCCAAACTACCTGTATACACGGTAAAATACTGATTGCTGCCTCTATGTGTACAATATATACTATCGCCAGTACTATATGGATGTACACTGTAATACTGATTCCAGTCCGCTATGTTCACATGGTATATACTGATGCATACTAATATGTTACACGGTATATACTGAAAGCCAGAGCCCGCTATGTGTACACGTTAATAATACAGATTGCCCAGTACTATATTTTACAGGATAATAGCTGATGCCGTACTAGATATGTGTACAACGGTATATACTGATGCCAGACCCTCATGTGAACACGTATATACTGATGCCAGACTAATATGTTACAACGAGTATAATACTGATGCCAGTCCTCTATGTGTACACGGTATATACTGATGCCAGTACTATATGTGTACACGGTATATACTGATGCCAGTCCTCTATGTGTACACGGTATATACTGATGCCAGTCCTCCCTGTATACACGGTATATACTGATGCCAGTCCTCCCTGTATACACGCTATATACTGATGCCAGTACTATATGTGTACACGGTATATACTGATGCCCCTCTAGTGTACTCTTAATATACTGATGCCAATCTCTATGTGACACGGTAAATACTGATGCAGTCCTCCCAGTATACACCGAATCTGATGCCAGTACCTCACTGTATACACGGTATATACCTGATGCCAGTACCCATAATTGTAAGCACGCTATATACTGATGCCCATAACTAAATGGTGTACACGATATATACAGAACGCCAGTCCTCCCTGTATACACGCTATATACTGATGCCAGTACTATACGTTTACACGGTATATACTAATGCCAGTACTTCATGTTTACACGGTATATACTGATGCCAGTGCTCCCTGTATACACGCTATATACTGGTGCCAGTACTATATGTTTACATGGTATATACTGATGC